>JAJMDO010000012.1:57914-162090 GCA_030573635.1 Blastobotrys ciferrii | reverse complement strand
AGCAGAACACGCTTTTTACTTCTTTTTCGAGTAAAGGAAGAATCTTAGACGCTTATTATTATTCTGGAGACTCGCCCTCAGACCCCCAGAGTCGGTTTGGGTCAACAAACTTCTGCGTAGCAGAGTAACGCTTTTTTGCTTATTTTTCTGGAAAAAGAAGGGCCTTAGACGATTAATATTGTTTCTGGGGCACGCACTCAGATCCTCAGGGTCAGCTTTGCCGAAGGCTGGGGTTACAAACTTCTGCGAAGCACACGCTTTTTGCTTCTTTTTCTAGAAAAAGAAGAACCCTATGAGATCCATTTTACTGTAAGCCCTATCTAAAAAGCCAATTAGGCCAGGTAATTCACTGAGTGTCTGGACTCAAAAGCATGAGCAGTCTAGACAATGTCTTTACGAAACACTACTCAAACTTCGCTGGGGGGGGGGGTGTGCTCAGAAATTTACTTCTGGATCGGGATTTGCCCTCATCGAATGGAACGAATATCTTATCCCCAAACCTCGGCGGAGCCGACCCAGGGGGTCTGGGGGCATGCCCCCAGATAATCTAGAAGTCGAATATAGTTGGTTTCGTTTAAAAGAAAATGCGTGCATGTATGCACCTGTCGGGACGCCGTGATGCCTCGCCTCGCCTGGAGGCTTTGTTGTCTCTTTGCCAGGTTGGATCAAGACGCACAGAGTACGTGTTAGATACTGAAGATGAGAATGCACTGGATTTTTCTGCTTGTGATCGTGTGTGTTCTGCAAGTTTGCGGAACCGCATTGGCTGGCGGCAAGAAGGCGGCTGCCAATGACGAGGACCCTGTTGTTACGCACAAGGTCTACTTCGACATCAAGCAGGGCGACGAGGACCTTGGGCGAATTGTCATGGGTCTGTATGGAGATGTGGTTCCGAAAACCGCGGAGAACTTCCGTGCCCTGGCCACTGGTGAGAAGGGCTTTGGATATAAGGGGTCGACGTTCCACCGAGTCATCAAGCAGTTCATGATTCAGGGAGGCGACTTCACCAACGGCGACGGCACAGGCGGTAAGTCCATCTATGGCCAGCGGTTCGAAGACGAGAACTTCACCCTCAAGCACACCAAGCCAGGTAAATTGTCCATGGCTAATGCCGGCAAGAACACTAACGGCTCCCAATTCTTCATCACCACCGTCGTCACCTCGTGGTTGGACGGCAGACACGTCGTCTTCGGTGAAGTCCTGGAGGGTATGGATGTGGTAAAGAAGATTGAAAAGACCAAGACCGCTTGGGGCGACCGTCCAACTAAGCCAATTGTCATTGCCGACTCCGGCGAATTGACCGATCAAAAGGACTCCTCCTCAGCCTCTACTTCTGCTACCCAGAAGGAGGCCCCTAAGGATAGAGAGCTTTGACTACTTCTGAGGGCTAACGCTCTATCCCCCTAAATCTGTCTGACATAGCTTTGAATTCACTTGCTTCCAGAACACCTTCGACAATCCCAGTCCCCGCTCACAGAATGTCGACCACTCGGCTTTTTCATGCTCCCAGAAACACCACTACATGTATTATAAGGCACTTAATACCCTTGACCCAAGAACACAGTTCTGGGCTAGGATTGCAGGGGGCCAGCCCCCTGCACCCCCGTGGCTTTGCGAGGCTCCAGCGAACAGAAAGAATAGAACGTTACTCATAGCCTCGACCGAAGCGAGCCCAGGGGGTCTGCCCCAGGAAACCACTGCTTTGTTAGGTTTTGCAGGGGGCTGGCCCCCTGCACCCCCGTGGCTCTGCGAGGCTTTAACGAATAGAAAGAATAGAACGTTACTTACAGCCTCGAGCGAAGCGAGCCCAGGGGGGTCTGGGGGCGTGGCCCCAAAAACCACTTCTGGGTTAGGTTCTCAGGGTCCAGAGCAGGCGACAAGGCTTTGGTGAATGTATAGTTCCTCGGCGAAATGGAGCCTTTTGCAGAAGAGACCGATTGATTATATATAGCCATGAGTTAGTAATTCTTCGGATATGACGAGCACACACATTTTCCACAGTCTATTCGTAGAAGCCTCGCAGAACCATAGAGATGCAGAGGGCTGCCCCCCTGCAATCCTAACCCAGTAGCAGTATTGTACTACATGCAGTTGTCTTTAGTATTAGGAGCTATGGGCTATAATTACTGTTATAAGTTAATTACAAGAGCCACACAGTTTATGAATGCCTGTCATTATAAAATTCATCATCCAGTTACACACCCCTGCAATGCAACGGGTTTTCGGTTCTAGACCCGACGGAATAAAGGCAAAAGCCACACTCCACCGGATGATTTCCCGCACCTCCGTCGGAATAACGCCGAAAGTCAAAAATCACAGGAAAAAAATACACTGAAACGCCTTGTTTCCTAAAAAAGAAGTCCATATCTAACCAGTTGTCGGTTAGGTTTCTCAGATCATATGAAGCAATTATGGTTATTTCAAGAAAGTGCAGAGGGCTTTATTTACCTCTGAGTACTGTAAACCCAATAAACCTTCTATAACCTCACATTTCCGAAAGCAATCCTCATCAACCAACTGCATGACTTATTCAGAGCAGCGGAACTAATAGAATACCTCCAAATCCCACCAAACCGCATGGTGAATTTCTTTCTTTTTCCAGGAAAAGAAGCAGATGTGTTGTTCGGCTTCGCAAAAGCCTGTTGTTCCAACCCTCGACGAAGCCGACCCTGGGGGTCTGGGGGCGTGCGGTCTATATATCTTGCTTTGTAGAATGCTAACATATCCAGCTAGATCTCGGCGAAGCCGACTCCGAGGATCCGGTCTATAGATCTATACATCTTGCTTTGTAGAATGCTGACATACCCAGATCTCGGCGAAGCCGACCCCGGGGGTCTGGGGGCTAGCCCCCAGAAATCACACTATAGCTAGTTATTACATATGTCCGTGTTTCGCATGCATATGCAGCATGTTGCTTAGTCAGGGTCTTGGAGTCGAGCCAAAACACCGAACCGCGGTCTGGCGCCGATCACCATAGCACCATTAATTAATTAATACAACCGAGCGACGGGCCCGCTCGTTGCAAGGAACAAAGTGGAGTGATATATCGAGGGGGACAAGACAATTAACGCAAAGGGACGGGAAGTGGTAGAGGAATGCGGTGACCCCACACTCAGGTGACTTTCTCGCGATGGGACGACTGCCGAATTTGGCCGAAAAATCGCCGGAGCTCGGTGTCCGGACAATTATCGGCCAGAGATAGGCGCGCGATAACGGCACCTGAAAACATCCATATAAAGCCGGCTTGCTGGCTCAATTTCGGAGGCCAACAATGAGCGCACCTCTGTTGTTCACCAACCTCAAGAGCCAGGACATTTCTGGGGTGCAGGAGTTCACCAACGCCCACCTAGACTGCTCCTACCCTGTTGGCTTCTTCCTCCAGTTCCTCTACACGCGCGGCAGCCTGTGTCTGCAATTGCGCAGCGAACAGGAGCCCAACAAGATCCTAGGCGTCATCTCCGGCAAGCTTGTCTCCCTAGAAGACCACAAATATGACGGTCACATCTACACTCTCGCTGTCGAGCCTGCGGCCCGTCGGTTAGGCCTGGGCTCAAAGCTCATCTCCGAATTCGAACAAAAGATGCGCAAAGAATCTAACGGCAATCTTACCTTCCTCTCCTTAGACGTCCGCTCCCGCGACCAAAACGCATTAAACTTCTACAAAACCCAGGGGTTTCAATTTCTCGACGCTAACCCAATCAAAAACTACTATCCTAACGATGATGCATACAAGCTGGTAAAACCAATCCTGTGACGACAACCTCCTCTATTATTTTATTTATTAAATCCATCAATTCTCCTCTCTCCCAGTTAAGTATTTCTGGGGGCACGCCCCCAGACCCCCAGGGTCGGCTTCGCCGAGGTTTGGGTCAGCAAACTTCTGCGTGGCAGAGCAACGCCTTTTGCTTCTTTTTTCTGGAAAAAGAAGGCCCTTCGATGATTAAATTGTTTCTGGGGGCACGCCCCAAGACCCCCTGGGTCGGCTTCGCCGAGGTTGGGCATAGTCTTGTTGCAATTTCGCAGAACCAAGCTTAAGCGTACGGCTGTTTCTGGGGTCACGTCTCAGCCTCCCTGGGCCGGCTCCGCCGAGATTTGGGTATAGTGCTCTGTAGAAAAAATGTGTACAGCTACTTCACGCCCTCGAGACCCCTTAGGTCGGCTTCGTGAAGGTTTGGTATGCGTTTTTAGTTATATGATTGCTCGCAGAACTACGAGGGCTGGGTCCCTACAAATCCTAACCAAGAAGCTCAAAGTCGCGCTTCCTCTGTTTGTTGAAATTTCATAGAACCATGCGTACGGCTATATTTCTGGAGGTACGCTCCCAGACCTCTTAGATGGGCTTAGCAGAGGTTTGGGGACAAGGTATTATTTTTTTTTTCTATCCTATGAAGCCTCGCAAAGCTATCTGGACAGGCCCCTGCAAATCCTAACCCAGAAACTTAAAGTCATACATCTCAGAGGTGCTCTATTTGTTGAAAATCTCTTAGAACCCTTTATTAAACCTATGAAGCACCGCAAAGCCACGGGGGTGCAGGGGACTGATCCCTGTAAACATAACCCAGTAATGTATTTCTGGGGGCAGGCACCCAGACCCCCTGGGCTCGCTTCGCTCGAAGTTATGGATATTATTCCGTTCTTTCTATTCGTTGGAGCCTCGCAGAGCCACGGGGGTGCAGGGGTGCAGAACCTAACCCAGAACTGGCTTTCTGGGGGCACGCCCCCAGACCCCCTGGGCTCGCTTCGCTCGAAGTTATGGGTATTATTCCATTCGTTCTATTCATTGGAGCCTCGCAGAGCCAGGGGGGTGCAGGGGGCTGGCCCCCTGCAAATCCCTAGCTTAGAAGCTTAAAAAAGGCGTGGTTCGCCAAATCTAGGCGTTGAAGGACAAACTTCCGCGAAGCGGAACAACGCTTTTTGCTTCTTTCCTGGAAAATCGACGGAGAGCTCTTGGTGGCTCGTATTTAAGGTTGAGGGCTTCAAAAGGTATCGGTGGATATCGGGCGACCGGTGGCCGATAAAGGTCGTTGTTGATGGGTGTGTGTTTTAGATGGGTTTGGAATAAGTGAAATAAAGTGAAGATGGCGACGACGAGACAGCAGGGGCGAGTGGATATTTTGGATACGGTGGCAATTACGTTGGTTGGGCTGTACTCTGTAGTTGCGCCCTTTACAAAGGTGGAGGAGTCGTTTAATATGCAGGCAATTCACGACGTGCTGTACTACGGGAGTGATCTAGAGATGTATGATCATCGGCAGTTCCCTGGTGTGGTTCCACGATCGTTTATTGGAGCCGGTTTGATTGGGATGTTTTTGAAGCCGCTAAAGGTGATTTTTCCGTCGGACACGAAGCTGGATTTCCAGCTCTTTGCTCGTGGTATTCTTGGCGTGGTTAATGCGTACAGCATGGTTTCGCTTCGTCGTGCAATTGCCGACAATTGGAAGTCGGATGAACCCGGTGTGCCCAGGATTGTGTCAATTTGGTATCTGTTATTCCAGTTTTCCCAGTTCCACGTCGTGTTCTATGCCTCGCGTGCCTTGCCGAACATGCTGGCGTTTCCGCTAGTCACAAAGGCCGTCCAAGACGTCCTTTTTGGTGAGTTTACCTCGGCAATTGGCTTGATCTCGTTTGCGGCCATCGTATTCCGCGCCGAGCTGATCCTGTTTGCCGGCTCGCTGGCCCTCGTTGTGCTGCTTGCCCGTAAGGCCAGCATTTTCCAAATAGTTCGTGCCGGATTCCAGGGTCTGGCAGTTGGCGCGCTCCTTTCAATGATTGTTGATGGCTACTTCTGGCAAAATACCGTGTTCAAACTTCCAGACCGACCCGTGTTCGTCCCCGAGATCTACGGGTTCGTCTACAATGTGGTCATGGGCAAATCGTCACTCTGGGGCGTGGAGCCCTGGCACGCCTACTTCACTAAACACATCCCGAACATGGCCACCAACCCAGTCACTATTGGCCTCATCCCCGCTGGCCTGGCGTTCAATTCCCCCACGGGCCTTCGCATCCTCGCAGCCGCAGCCACGCTCTTTGTGGCGATCTACTCTGCACAGCCACACAAGGAATGGCGGTTCGTTGTATATATAATGCCCATTGTCGCCGTGACGGCAGCCAACGGAGCCACGTATTGCTGGACGCGACTGAGACGCGGGTCACCACCTATTTTCAAGATGCTCAATCTGGTGCTCGTGCTCTCCACAGTTGGAGCCTACTTGGTATCCTTTGCGAAGCTGCAAACATCGTCGTTGAACTACCCCGGTGGAGACGCCCTGCATCGCTTCAACACCGTCTTTGACCCCTCCTTTGAATCACACTTGCCCGTGACCGTCCATTTGGATGTGCCTGTGTGCATGACCGGCGCCACACGCTTCGGCGAAATCCACAACTCCTCAATGGTCATCTACGACAAGACCGAGGATGAAATACAACTGCAAAACACCTGGCGCTCCTTCGATTACGTGATCACCGTCACAGACGACACATCCTCCCTCCCATCAGAACCGGGCCATGTTTGGAAAGCAATCAGCTCAGTCAAGGGCTTCCGAGGACTAAACAAACAATTCCTCAGTGAAACCCTCGATGCCTTCTTTCAAGATCCACAGACCTTCACCACCGATCTCATCGAATCCCTCCGTTATTCAAAATCTCTCAAATCAGATCTCAAGGCCCTCTACTATAGAGCCATCCATCTCGATGACGTCGTGTTCATCTACAAAAAAGTACCCCACAACGTGAACGAAATCTAGCATCTCTTATCTGTGCAAAGTAAATTTAATCTAGTTTCTTGGAGAATACGCCCAGAAATCCCAATCCAAGCGTTGTCTGCCCCCTGCAAATCCTGACTCAGTAGTTAGTGGTTTTCTGGGGGCACGCCCCCAGACCCCCTGGGCTCGCTTCGCGAGACTATGGGTAAAATTTTATTGTTTCTATTCGTTGGAGCCTCGCAGAGCCAAGGGGGTGCAGGGGACTGGCCCCCTGCAATCCTAGTCCAGAACTGTGTTTCCTGGGGGCACGCCCCCAGACCCCCAGGGCTCGCTTCGCTCGAGGCTATGGGTAAATGTTCTATTCTTTCTATTCGTTGAAGCCTCGCAGAGCCACGGGGGTTCAGGGGGCTGGTCCCCTGCAAACCTAACCCAGAACTGTGTTTTCTGGGGGCAGGCCCCCTGCACCCCCAGGGCTCGCTTCGCTCGAGGCTATGGGTAATGTAAGAAATTCTTTCTATTAGTTGAAGCCTCGCACAGCCACGGGGGTGTAGAGGGCTGGCCCCCTGCAATCCGTCACAGAAATTTTTCTGTGAAGCAGAAAAAGATAATATTACCTGACTGTTACGGTATTCTTCTAGGTCAGAGAAGGTTTAGACCCAAGAGATCTGTGAAGTCGCCGGAGGTACCCTCGAAAATGACTGTAACTTTGTATGTCGGAAAAGGTTTGGAACCAAAACCCAACGCAGCCGACCTTTGGGGGTTTGGGGGCGTGCCAGCAAAAAACTGTTGCGAACAAAGTTTAGAATTTAGATGTGTTTGAGATGCATGTATGGTTTAAGACGGGTCTGGGGGAGGGGACGGTTTGAGCGCGAGACGCGCGTTTTGGAAGTTAGTGATGTGGGCATGCAGAGTAGGTAGTTGACACGACATCAAGAGGACGACATGGTGGGAATGGAATCTATTCCTGAGTGAGTGAAATGCATGGGAGATTGCGATAATTAGATGTTAATCTGGGGTTTAGGATTTTGGAAACGGAGGTTGGAGAGTCGATTGGGGCTAGAACGTCGTGCTTGGTTACGTTCAAGGAGCTGGGGCCCCCGGACTTGGTGCATTTGTCGAAATCGCATCCCAAGACGAATTTGAAGGAGAATGGGACGTACCATTATGTGACTGGTGTGGACACGTCGGGGACGGCCATGGTAGCGGCATACATGAACACATTGACGTTTTCCCTGGGTGAGAACCAATTGTGGTTTGGCAAGCACCCCATGTGGAAAGTTCATTCGGGGATTTATTGTTCGTACAATGCGTTTTCTCGTGTGGATGTGCGTGTTTTGGTTCAGATTCCTGGGTCTGTTGAGGCCCATGTTGTTGACGACAAGGGCGACAAACGGCCTGCGACCGAGGACCATTGGACGGAGACGTATATGAGCGCCATGCTGCGTTCGCTGCTGTTTGCAGACGATGACATGTATTATGTGACGGCCTGTCGACGACTGGATCCGTTGTCGAAGGATAGTGGTGACAAGTTCTTTTCTGCTTTTGAAAAGCTCTTCTACCAGGGCCCCAATTTGGGCACGGTGTCTGAAATCCAGGTAGCAACCTTGGTGAGCAATTTGCTCGTGGACGGGTTTTTCAAGTTTGTCCAGGTCACGGGACTCTATGATCAGGCAATTGAGACTGTGCAACGTTTGCAGGAACAGGAGCCCACTGTGGTTTCGCTGCTTTCGAAGCTCTATTTATTGAAGAACCAGGAAGTGGAGGCGGTCCAAACCATGTCCAAGGGCATTTTGGAGAACCCTAGGGATGCAGTTGTATTGGAGCAGGAGGCTGAGTTCTGTCAACGCAAGGGTCGATTGGATCTAGCTATGGATTGTGCTATCCGAGCTGTCAACGCCAGTCCGTCTGAATTCTTCACGTGGGCGCGACTAGTGGAGATATACACTAAAATGGGAGATTATGAACAGGCTCTTTTGACGCTCAATTCATGTCCAATGTTCACATACCATGACCTGGATCAACACCGCATGCCACAACCATCCAAGGTGCATCTGCCGCTTCCCACTGACGGCACACTAGACGAGGTTTGGAACGTGGAGAGCAAGTCGATTGCCGAACAGCAGCAGGAAGTCTCAGACCCGGAGCTGCTCAAACTACCCGCACCGACACTGAGAGCCACATTTGCAAAGGCCTACGAGCTGCTCACAGCCATAGTCTCCAACATCGGCTGGGAGTCGCTGCTCAAGTATCGCACACGTGTATTTGTTATGGAAGAAGAATATCGCAAGGAAAAGTCCGCTGGTGCTCCGGCCTCCCGACGAAACTCCTCTGCCGGCACCGCCACAGACGCGGAAGACGCCACAGTGGCCAAGCCCCCCGAGGCGGTGGCTGCCGCTGCACAGCCACCTGCTGACGCCACAACATCAACCAATACAACAACAAATGGAACAACAACGAATAATACTAACGAGCACAGCGACCAGGCGTCGGTAACTGGAATTGCGCCGCAGTCGAAGAAGGGCGCTGGAGGCGAGCTTCGAAACAAACGGTTATGCGAGCGCTGGCTGGACAACCTTTTTATGGTTCTGTACGAGGATCTGCGGGTGTACACCGTCTGGCGAGCCGAGTACATCCATTACCAATCGCAACAGATGGAATATAAAAAGAGCGCGTTGGAGTGGGAAATTCTCGGTATGGTTGCACATCGTCTACACCACAAGGAGGAGGCGGCCGAGGCCTTTTTGCAGTCCCTCAAAATCAAGTTCTCGCATCGTGTTCTGTGGAAGCTGCTGGATTACTATCTAGAAAAGAACAAGCAGCACAACAAGTCCAACACTGCGGCCACACACGCTGCGGTGGAGACAATTGTCAAACTTGTTGCATGGAACCACCGCTGGTACACCGAATTCTCACCTACACTCTACCAGGCTCTAAGGTCAATCGTCGCCGCCGAAGGCCTTGTCAAGATCAAAAGCAGCATCGAGGCCCAATTCTCAAAACAGGGCGTCCTCGACCTCATGGAAAAGTTCTTCGCCCAACTCGAACAATTCAACGCCCCAGGTACGGAAAATTAACTAGACCCAAATACATTAATCAGGCTTCACACCATTTCCAACTGCTTTTTCTTTTCGCGCTAGTGCTTAGATGATTGTGTTAGTGAGGGGCACGCCACACCCGCAGCATCGATTTCGTATAAATTTCAGCTAAGAAGGACCGTCTGCGAAGCAGAACAACGCTTTTTGCTTCTTTTTCTGGAAAAAGAAGAGTATACGGCTACTTGTAGTGTTGTTACTGGCTCCAACAAGTAGTAAGAACAGAACATTACCCATAACCTCGAGCGAAGCGCGCCCAGGGGGGTCTGGGGGCCAGCCCCCAGAAAACAACAACTGGGTAAGGATTTGCAGGGGGCCTGCCCCTGCACCCCCGTGGCTCTGCGAGGCTTCAACGAGTTGTAAGAAGGAAAGGATACGCAGAGCTTCGAGCGAAGTGAGCCCATACCCCCAGATCCTCTTGGCCAAGGGGTGGGTCAGCAAACCCTCTGCGAAACGGAATTGTGCTTCTTGCTTCACTCTGTGGAAAAATAAGATAATTAGACCCAGAGTACATATCTTGAAGGCTATCCTCAATCTCCTGTGATTGTGCTTCGCGTAAGGTTTTGGGAATAGGCCTCTTCTTCGAAGCTGAAAGACGCTTTGGCTCCTTTTCTGGAAAAAGAATATATTTGTAAACAATTGAGGTTCAGTTTTGAATATTTTGAACTTGGTGTTATCAACCTAGAGTTTTGGGGCTTCGTCGGCTAGTTACTCCAAAGCGACGGCCTCGACCTCGACGTCAGCATTCAATGGGAGCTCTCTGACAGCAACGCAGGATCTAGCTGGCTTGTGGTTGACAAAGTATTCAGCGTAGACCTCGTTGACAAGGGAGAACTTGGACATGTCAGTGATGAAGATGTTGAGCTTGACAAGCTTCTCCCAGGAAGAGCCAGCACCCTCGACGACGGCCTTCAAGTTGTTCAAGACCTGTCTGGTCTGGATCTTGATGTCGTCCTTACCACCCTCGACGAACTTGTTGTCGGTGGTCAAAGGAACCTGTCCAGAGATGTAGATGAAGCCTAATCAATTAGCAATCGTTGCTCGTAGTGGTTGTCAAGGAATTGTGTACTTACCGCCTGCCTTGATGGCCTGGGAGTAGGCAGCAACAGGAATTGGTGCGTTCTTAGTAACAACAGGGATAAGAGAAGACATGTTTGCCGCTGAAATATCAGTGGTGGACCCTGCTTATTTATAGTCACCCCTCACAAATCGGCAATCACCGTGTTAACTCGGGCCACCGACCGGCATCCTCCGCCTCCCCACGACAAAGTCATCCTAACCCGTGTTAACAGTGGCAACTAATTCACCCACGTATAAAGCAATTGAAGAGTGCATAGTCTGTATTGGTATAGTTCTGGAGGCATGTCCCCAGACCCCCTGGATCCGCTTCGCGGAGGATTTGGCAATGGAAGATCCTACAGAATTTTTCAAACCTTTCTGGACCAACTCGGTCAAATAGAAGATAATTATTACTGATATGATAATGGTACAGTAATATACGTCTGCGTCCATCTAGCTATAGAGAAAAAAAAAAAAATGGATTGGCTGGTACGTATATAATTGTACTTCTGAGATTGAGATTTTGAGATTTTGAGAATAGGGTTCCATGCATGCAGCCTCTGTCGGTACCCCTGAGGGGGTGTGAGACATCCTCCTGAGTATGAATACATTCTCCACAATGGCATTCCTCGACATATCGGCATTTTACACTTAAAAAGGCTACTACTTTATCAGTTATTTTTTTGGAGGCATGCCCCAAACCTTAGGGTCAGGTTCACCGAGGATTAGAATGTTAACTGTCTTTTGCGAAGCAGAACAAAGCTTTTTGCTTTTTCTGGAAAAAGAAGAATACTATTAAACAATTAGCTCCTTGGGCAAGCCCTAAACCCTACTCGATATCGGCGAGGGATTCCGATTGGTAACGTTAACCAAATTTTATGAAGTAGAGCTATATGTCCTTTTATTTCGCTTTTTTGGAGAAGACGACGACCACAAAGCCAAATTATGTGTAATTACCAAAAAGCGAGTTATTATAAGAATGAATAATATGTATAAAGTGAATTAGAATGCGATTAGGGCTGCGGCGGCACCAAAGACGAAAGCCAAAGCACCGTTCGCGGTTTTGGAGGAGACGCCGTTTACTTGGGACGGCATTGTGCCAGAGGCGCTGAGAGGAAGGCCACTGACATCCGTTGAAACACCAGTTCCGGCCAACGCGGAAGTTGGGGCAGATGCAGGTGGATAGCTGATAAGGCTAGCAGTGCCAAAGCCGGGGTCGAAGGCTCCAGAGCCTGCAGCCGCAAAGTCTGATGTGGCAGCCGACGTAGCCAACGAACTAGCAGATGCAGAGGCTGCTGATCCGGATGCCTGAGCAGGTCGAGCGCCCACTGGAATGACGACACCCGTCCCTGAGGCGGAAAGAAGCGCAGACGCTTCAGAACCGGTAACGGTGAATGCTGGGTAACCGTAGGCGGTAAAGGTTGAAGTGTATGCCGAGGGAGATCCTGAGTTATAGACTGTGTAGGTAGTCAAAGCAGTGTACCCGGCCATTGGTCCTGCACCAACCGCAGTTCCGTTGATGGCTGGAGCAGTAGTTGGTACGGCGGCAGTAGAGGAGACTGATGCAGAGTCAGTAACGAAAGCAGTAGTGGTGGTGTAGGAGATAGGGGTGACACCAGACGTGGAGGAGGCAGCAGTAGTGCTTGTTGCGTTAGACTCACCAGGGAAGGCATACGTGAGGTATGGGTTTGAGGCGATTGCTGTGTCAGTGAGTGCAGAGGAGACCACAGTGGTGGTGGCAGTGACAGTCGACGAAGCAGAGCCAGTAGTGATTGTGGTTGCAGTGAAATATAGTGGCGGCCCAAGAATAGTGGTAGCTGTAACATTAGAGGATAGGGTGGAGGTTGGGGTTGCTGCGCTGGTCACGGTGTAAGCACTGGTAACAACAGCTGGGGTTCCAGTGGTCAGAGTAATGTAGGCAGTAGAGTATGAGTAGAAAGTCTGGACCGAGGCAGTGGTGAGGTAGCTGATAGTGGATGTAGCGTTTGATGAAAGTGTGACATAGGCAGTTTCAGTGAAGGTGTTGACACCACCAGCAGCTGTCTCGACACCGGATGCTGGAATAGAACGAATAGAGAATGGTATTCCATCATTCACGGATCCAACATAAACATTGAAGCTGCCTGGGTTGTTGGAATCAGCAACGGCAGAGAATGACTGAGAACCTGCATAAGTAAGGTATCCATCACTAAGAGAAAAGCCCGAGTCGGACGAGCTAGCAAGAATCAACTGATAGGTGGACGGATCAACAGCAACATAGTTAGGTGACTCCTTTCCATCAACAACCAGCGAACCTGTGTCGTCGAACCGACCAACGAACGAAGCACCGTTGCCAATTGCCAATGAATCGCCATTCACGGAAATTGGCTGGTCCTGAAGCCTAGAATCCGAATCCGAGGTAGCGACAAGAGCAATTGGGTTGGAAGTCGATGTCGACTGGGCAGAAACAAGCCCGGCAGCAAGAACTGAAACAGTGGTGCTAAACAGGGCTGACAAACGCATCGTCCTTTTTTTCGTAATGCTACAAGGTAACCAAAAATAAACGTCTTGCCGTTTTAAGCCCGCAACGAAAGCTTATTGCGTTCTTATATCCTTCACCTCATTGACCATATCGCAATAATCCTATTTTAGGGTCAATCGCTTGGCCACCAAAATTTCCTCAGAAAACAGACGCCAAGTCATTAATCTTACCCATCTCCCATTCAAGTTCTTATTACCCCTCATTTCACCCATTTGATGAACCTATTACGCATTCAAAGGTCCATCCCCAGACCCCTGGCTCTACTTCGCGGAGAGCGTGGATATAGCTGTCTCGCATAATAAACTGATTAAATGTCTGTCTCGCATAGAGTTCATTACTTTGAGCAAAACACGCATCCTAGGTCCAGTACCAGAAACTGTGGCCCTTTGTCTCTGCTTAGCAGAGGCGTTGGATATATTGAGTCGTGCAAACTCTTTTTCTTTCAAACCCCAAAAATTCATCATATGAGATTAGTTGGATGCCTTGGGCTAGCCCAATCTCGACCTGCTTCGACGAGGAAACCGACAACATGGAAGTATACCTCAGGTCCCGCTGTCATGAAGCTGATTAAGATGGGTTTTCTGCTTCTCTAGTCAGCTAGGGATCTCCCCCATCTAACTCGCACGGATTTTCAGTAAAAAAGAATGGCTCAGCCACATTATCGAGAAATGATCGAAGTCATGTGTATGGGATAACAAATCGATTCCCCGAAATAGAGATGTAAAGCAGACAGGTGAATCTTTCACCATATTAAGGATGTTCCTCCAGATAGAGAATTACCACAACGATGGTATGATGCGGCAAACCTTCTTTGACATTGAAGAATGCACTTCTGGGGATCCGGAGGCACACTTCCAGAAACAAGGCTTGGATTGGACTTGAAGCCTTACCCAAATAGAACAGTTGATAGGGTAACAAACTGTGACGGTACTGAAAGCTCATTTTCTTTGGGTCCTAGTAACCCCTATTTGCATGGCTCCACTGCACACACACAGGAATTTGGGCGTGACTCAAGAATCAATTGCCCATTGGAATACATGTGCATGGTGTCTTTTCTCTGGTAAAGCTTTGTCCGTTTCGTGTATTGGAACGCGATAAGCTTTGATCAACATTGATGTACACTGTAGGCGCACACGTTAAAATCACGTGGATATTACATAAGCATGCTGCGAGATAAGGGGACCAGAGGACAAGATTGTTATATGCTAGTTACAATAACCAAGAATAGCTTCAACTAAAGGTTTTGATGGTTAAAAGATGAACTGGTGTTTTGACAGCCCGATTGCAGGTTGAAGGTGGCGAAAGATCGATATCGTTGATAGGGCTGAGATATGACGTAATCATGTGAGTCAAATATGCATTACCCCTACTGAGGGGTTTAAGTACAATATTCGGCAAATAATCACGCAAAACCCACAAACATAATTAGATTGGCGAGGTATCACATCACGCAAAATGCAATTAAATTGCTGCGAAGCACGGGCAAACAGGGAAAATAGCACATCTCAATATATCTTCTATCACGGCTTCAATTCAAATCTATAGGCTCAAACTGCACTGCATTGCGCCTAGATGTGCGTAACCGTTATAGCCATTCGGAATTCGAAACATACCCTATTGGTCACAGCATTGCAACGGTAGCTAACTACCTAGTGACTCAGTATGAGAATCACCACCCGAATAGATTCCTGAGTGGCTCATACTTTGAGAAAAGAAGGAGATTCAATATAATTGAGCCCCTCACTCTCAATTGACGTTTATGTTCCAGTTGGACCTCAAAGATGCAATTGGGTATAGCGGACCCTGCCCTTGGTTGAATTACGGGATAGTCATTAAAAAAGGATAAAAAGCTAGTCTTTCGCTTTGAAGGCAAGCATATATACAAGGCCCATACTTTAGTCCGGATCCCATTGGATATCGATCCTTGCCACTACTAATGACTCACCAGTCAAAGTGGTCACTATATACATGTTCAACCGGCGCGGGTTACTGCAAAGAATTAATTGACTGCAAACCTCCATCTAGCAAATATAACGCCTTGTTCGTTTATAGATCTCTACTTTAATATCATTGGATGATCAATGATATCAAGTTTCCCAATTCCTCCGCAAAGCGATGCCACGGGAGACTGAGGGCATGTCCCCGGTAAATCCACCTAATGGTTCATACACCAAGCCCCAACCCGTCTGGTGTCCGCGCACTATTATGTTACTCGAAACTGGCCATATTCATGGCAGTCGCGATAAGCTGGTTATCGGAGAGATGGCGGGCGGCTGGGTTGGGGTTACCCGGCCGCGTCCCCGCTTATCGGCCGTCTTGGGAGGAGGGTATATAAAGGGCAGGCACTTGTTTTAGTTGATACGCACACAATCCTCCTCCATCAGAGAGTTAACTATTAACAAAGGACTGGAGGGATCGATTTATTAGACCTTGATCATTATGAAGTTTTCTACATTGGCCACTCTGCCGCTGCTGTCGCTGCTTGCGCACTGTCTGGTGATTCCACATGATGCCAATACGGTGGCGGCGTTTAGAGAAGGGGAGATGAGCATCAAGCCTGTTGAGAACGGACCAGCTCCGTTTGTGACTAGCGAGAATGCCAAGTCCAAGCAGATTGATGACTCGTACATCATTGTTTTTAAGGACCATGTTGACGGTGAGAAGGAACAGCATCATCACAATTGGCTGCAGACCATCCATGATGAGTCGCTTGCTCTACTTCAGAAGCGAGACTTGCAGCATCCATTCCTCACTTCTGGTCTTTTGAGCGGGCTCAAGGACACGTTCAACATTGGCGAGCAATTCAAGGGCTACTCTGGTCGTTTCCACAAGGACGTTGTGGAGATGATCCGCCACCATCCGGATGTGGCCTACATTGAGCACGACTCCATGGTCCACGCCAACGAGTTTGAAGTTGAGAAAGACGCGCCATGGGGTCTTGCACGTGTGTCTCACAGAGAACCTCTTTCCCTTGGCTCTTTTAACAAGTATCTCTACGATGACGAGGGTGGCGAGGGCGTCACCGCCTACGTCATTGATACTGGCACCAACTACGAGCACGAGGACTTTGGGGGCCGTGCTTCTTGGGGCAAGACCATCCCAGAGGGCGATCCTGATGAAGATGGAAATGGCCATGGTACCCATTGCTCTGGTACCATTGCCGGTAAGAAGTACGGTATTGCGAAGAAGGCCAACGTTGTGGCCGTCAAGGTTCTCCGATCCAACGGCTCTGGGTCCATGAGCGATGTGATCAAGGGCGTTGAATGGGCTGTTGGTGCCCACTTGAAGGATGCCAAGTCCAACAAGAAGGGCTACAAGGGTGCTACCGCAAACATGTCCCTTGGTGGCGGCAAGTCGCCATCTTTGGACGTTGCTGTGAACGCCGCAGTCAAGGCTGGTGTTCACTTTGCCGTTGCTGCCGGTAACGACAATGCTGACGCATGCGACTACTCTCCAGCGGCAGCTGAGAACGCTGTCACCGTTGGTGCCACTGCTCTTTCCGACGACCGTGCATACTTCTCCAACTACGGAAAGTGCGTCGACATCTTTGGACCAGGTGTCAACATTCTCTCCACCTACATGGGCTCCAAGCATGCCGTTGCCACCCTCTCTGGTACCTCCATGGCTTCCCCACACATCTGCGGTCTCTTGACATACTATCTTTCTCTCCAACCAGCCACTGACTCCGAGTTTGCTGTCAAGGGCGCCGTCACCCCGGCCCAGCTCAAGAAGAACCTCATCTCCTTCGGCACCAAGGACGTCATCTCCGGCTTGGACGAGGAGTCTCCAAACGTTCTCGCCTATAACGGTGGCGGTCACAACATCAGCTCCTTCTGGGAGAACGCCGACGAGAACCAACAGAAGAACCATCATATTGACATTGTCGCCCCAATCGATGAGATCGTCCAAGGCGCTCTTGACGAAATTGACAGTGCTGTTGAACAGGTCAAACATGGCTTGGGCTTCTAATTCAATATCATCTAACTTATATATTATGTCATTTTTATTAAACCATAGGTCATCTGCAGTTATAAACAACTATTTATCACTTTAAAACAGATACAAGATTTCTCTGGGGGCACGTCCCCAGACCCCCTGGGTCCGCTTCGCGGTATGGGTGTGGTGTCCTCCAATAAGAAAAAGCTTCCTGAAGGGATGATAGTGGAGTGTATGCTTTAACCAAAGATTTTCAGTTTGGTTGGAATCTACGTACGTTGTATATATCCCCCATGCTCCATACATAATCGGGATACCCCATATTGTTTGAGGAACCGGTTCTTTCTCAAACCTCTGGGGAACGGACGCTGGTACGTTTGGAATAAGTTTGCAGCGGTCAGCTCCCTGCACCACCCCTAGCTCTGACTCGGCAAGGGTTCATCGAATAGAAACAAGGAACCGCAGCCCAGTGCCTCGAGCGAAGCGAGCCCTGGGGGGTCTGGGGGCGTGCCCCCAGAAAGAAGCTTTCTGGGTATAAACTCTGTTGTGGAATCCTCCTGAGGCATAACCTTTGCTGATAAAGTTCGAGGATGTTGTTTTGACGCTAGGTGCTAATAAGTTCTTTGCTAGGATGAAGGGATCTGATTATCCTGATGACGTTTTGGTGATTGTTTTTAGATTGTGTTCAATGAAGGATTTAATTAGCTTTCGGCTGGTTGCACGGCAATGGAAATCAGTGGTGGATGGCATGGGGTTGGTTAGTTTCTATCTTTCAGATTTTTGTGACTTTGGTGGCAAAACGGAGAAAAAGTTATGGTTAGTGCTTTCTGAAAAAGCTTCGAGCTATCAATGGGAAAGCAGTGCATATGCGATGGTTCCAGAAACCGTGGGATGGTATAAATGGAAGGAAGTGAAGTTTGATGAGGTTTTTAAAAGCGGGCAGAATGGACTGGATTTTGCATTGACGAACGTGAAAACCGTGGGCATGAGGCTGGGAGGAGGAAATAATGGACTGTTGAAATCAAAAATCCTGATAAAGTTGTTGAAAATGGCAGAGGGCGTTGTTCAGCGGCCCCGGTTGGAATGGCTGTATCTAGAGGATATTGTTTATCCAGAACAAAGCAAGGTAGTGAATGTTATCCGCTCGAGTCGATTGAGGCTGAAGGCCTATGCTAGTTTCATTTTGAGTCCAGTTATCATGGCTCCCGTGATCTTGAGTGAAAAGTTCACAATGATTGGGTTGGAGTTTGGGGCTTTCAGCCGGAGCTGGGGTATATACCCGTCTCGAACGTTTTTGTTGAAACCTCCCGTGGAAATTATACGAATCAGACACACCAAGTTACGAAGGAACCAATCACTGGATATTGCGCCCATTTGGAAGTTTTTGAACGGATGCGAGAGAATTGATACTTTCATACTTGAATGCAGAGTTCGTGGGGCACCTCCAAACCAAAAGATCTTTCCACCTGTAGTGCGCAAGCTAGTTGCGTGGAACTGTGGAGAATGCGACCTCTACCAAGTCGATAATGCACCACTAGTGAGCTATTTGGAGGAGATTCACGGCTTTTATGATTGTGGCTTGTTGACAAAGGTCGTACACCCAAACCTCAAACGACTCTATGCACGCCACCCCAGAGATGGGTTCTGGGTTCCAATGCGTCTATGGCACAACTTGCCTGCCGTAGAAATAATTGCCACTGACCATGAGAATGACGAAGTTGGAATCATTCCCATGCTTGCAGCCTTCCAGTTCACGGCAGCACACACCCTATATTACAAACTTCCATTTGGCTTCAATTTCAACCCGATGATCCTCCAATACCTCATGCGGCTTCCCACCCTACGAACCCTACATCTCCATCTATCAGGCGCCGCAAAATCCTATTATTTGAACAATTTAGACACCCCCAATATCGTCGCAAGCGCTAAAGACCTATTGTCTCGTATCATCCTGTATTGTCCAGATATCACCACTTTAACATTGGGGGGAGCATTCGACTACTATTTCTCGCTAGAATCCTGGCTCAAGCCACCAAACCCACGCACTACCGATGAATTCAACCCATTTAACGAACGTTCCTCATCACAGGTAGACTTGGATCTGTTCAAAACCCTCCCCATAACTCGCGAACAACCCACGCCAACTACACCACTCTCGCCAACCACAAATCCTGGTAGCATAATTCTAGACTAGGCAAGCAGATTCTCGCTCGTTTATTCTGGGGGCACGCCCCCAGACCCCCTGGGTCGGCTTCGCCGAATTCAGGATGTAGGGTTTTTGCTGCGGAGCAGTATCCTTTTGCGTCTTTTCCGGAGAAAGAATAACTGCGTTAGAGGTTTTCTGCACTCCGTAACACCAAATAAGATTTGCAGACAGTGATAAAATTGCTCTCTGCGTTCCCGTCACTCTTGAACTAAGGTGAACACACCCATGTAGTTTTCTCCCGCAATCATCGCCATCGCCTGAGGTTAAGCATGCATAGGTTTACCACTGACTATCTGCCTTCGTTGATCCGCCCATTAAACTCAAATATTGGCTCCATGCCATGCATGAACCAATGGTGGAAGCCTCGCAAGCCACAGGGGCGCAGGAAGCCAGCCCCTTGCAGTATCCGGACCTGGTTTTTCTGGGGGCACGCCCCCAGACCCCCTGGGCTCGCTTCGCTCGAAGCTATGGGTAATGGTCTCCTGTTTCTATCAATTGGAGCCTCGCAGAGCCACGGAGGGTGCAGGGGCTGGTCCCCTGTCATATCCAGCCCCCTAGAACCGCACACAACTGATCGACACCATCAAACAATCAACTGAATTATACATCATTAATGTTCCGCTTTGAATCGATATAAATGCAGTCTTTAATACAATATACGGTTATAACTCCCGACCGGACTTCGTAAGTTAAATCAATTTCCTGGCCGGCCCACCCTGCGCGCTTTCAAAAGAGAAAGAAATGCCTACCTGGTCGGTCGATAGGCGTTTTTTCATTGAATTATGCATTAATCGCTTCTAGTTTCAAACAGACTGATTCAGGCCCTTCCCAGACCCAAAATCCGCGAAGCGGACCCAGGGTCTGGGGGCTTGCCCCCAGAAAAAGACTATAGTTTCTAAGAGTAATAGGATTAAAGAGTCTAAGAAGCTTTTGCAAAGCCAGCTTCGTTTATTTGAAGTTTTTTATCTTTTCCGACGGAGACGATGCCGACGTCAGATTGCCAATCGACGTCATAAACACTGGTTGGAGATTCCCCAGAGTTCCTGGAGATGGAATAAATACTTTTGTTGGCGCGGATGTCCCATATTCTGGACGTGCCGTCGTGGGAGCCGGATAGAAGCATATATGAGTTTTCAGGGGAGGGGGCCAGGGAGACGACGAAGTTACTATGGCCAAAGAGCTGGGTAGACTGGTTGGTGTATTTGTCTCTGGGGTCGATGAGGGTGATGTGTCTGGCGGAGGAGCCCACGGCAATGAGGCCCTTTTCATTTAGTGTGGTGATGGATAGCAGTGGGAACGTAGTGGTGCGGGATTGCACCTGGGCTCCGGTTGCAAGGTCCCAGGTTCGAACAGTGTGGTCCTGTGAACACGAGTACACGACATTATCGTCATCTGGATGGAAATGAACACCCGTTACTGGAGAGGTGTGGCCGGACAGTGTGGCCAGAGCTGTGCGTTTTCTGGCAGAGGGGAGCTGGGCGGAGGCCAGCTTTCGACGCTTCTTTGATGCGGTAGAACGCAGTTCGTCTTCTTCGCCGACTTCAGGTAGCTTCTTGTAATCACTCGACCAGACCTTCAGGGTCTTGTCGGCGGATGCAGACACCACGTTGGTTCCTCGAACCGCCACATCGTCCACAGAGGCGGTATGTCCGGTTAGTAGTGCAGTAATTGTGTTCTTTTTATCGTCCGTCTTCCACAAACAGAGGTTTCTGTCGGCGCCCGCAGACACTAGTCGCTTTTGTCCATCAATCCATCCAACGGCCTTGACAGCCCCATTGTGTCCAACCAGCTGGTCTGTGACCTCGCCAGACTTGTTCCACAGACGAACAATGCCGTCATACGAGCCACTGGCAATTGGACTGTTGCGGCCTCGCGAGACCTCTACGGCGGACACCCAGTCCTCGTGGGCAAACGATGCAAGGAAGGACGGAGGAAGAATTGACCGGGTGTACTCGATTGTCAGCGTAGTTTCGGTCGACAAGCCCTTGGACGTCAGATAGTCATCCAAATCCCGCTTTAATAGCTCTCCGTCTATCAGGAAGTCGAACGGAATTGGCTTAGCGTCCTCCCCCCGGTCCAAAAGCTGGTTCACAATCTCCGACAACCCATACCGTCGCAGCGTCACCGGAACGTAGAACGCGCTCTCAGGAACCTTCAGGTTCTCGTCTCGCGTCACCAGATGGACCTGAATCTGTCGTTTCTCGGCCATCCTTAACTGAAAAAAAGTTTGTTAGACGAAATCAAATGTAAATCAGCCTTTAGCCTGAAATTTTCCAAAAGAAAAAAAATTCCAAGCCGCATCGGCCCGACTTAGATATCAACCTAACGCCGCACCACATATTTTCCCACCCATTTCATATATCAGCTTTCAGCAAATATAGGCGATATCGATGCGGTTTTCTGGGGGCACGCCCCCAGACCCCCCAGGGCTCGCTTCGCTCGAGGCTATGGGCAGTGTTCTTTTCTTTCTATTTGTGGAAGCCTCGTAGAGCCACGGGGTGCAGGGACTGGCCCCTGAAAATCTAACATACAACTTGTTTTCTGGGGGCACGCCCCCAGACCCCCCAGGGCTCGCTTCGCTCGAGGCTATGGGCAGTGTTCTTTTCTTTCTATTTGTGGAAGCCTCGTAGAGCCACGGGGTGCAGGGACTGGCCCCTGAAAATCTAACATACAACTTGTTTTCTGGGGGCACGCCCCCAGACCCCCAAGGCTCGCTTCGCTCGAGGCTATGGGTAGTGTTCAATTGTTTACATCAAGAGGTTGAGGACATTTGATGTAATGCAATCCTGGTCATGGTATGTTACTTGCAAACAAGTCCAATTCCGAACAGGTCATTCCTTAGTTGGGGGATGGTTTAAAGAAACGAGGGATCCAGAGAGATCAAGGTTACAACTTCGATTGTGGAGAACTCGAAACTATCCAACATATTATCCAGCAATGTCCCAAGCGGGCAGAAGAAAGAAATAAACTAAAGAAAGTGTCCCCGAATCTTTAGTTGCCAATTTTATTATATTGATATATACCAAGGAAGACCTCCAAGCAATGGCGGAGTTTATCACGACTGGACGACAACATGACACAGCGAAGCTCGAACTGCGCCAAATCAATAAATCTAGTAGCAGGCAGTTGGAAGCAACCCAGGATACGTCACAGCAGTCTGATTCTTCTGAATCCGGGTCTGACTGAGTATCTGGAGTCGCTAAAGCGGAGATGATGAGCGGAAGCAAAGAGACAAACAGGTGCGAAAGCACATGAAATGGAAAGAACAATAAGAAATAAATTTATGTATTGGACCAAGTGTCTGGCGTGGTCTGCGTGACTTATTCGGGGTTTAACTCCGAGTGGGTGCGCATGGCAACTATAATAAACTGATTAAAAACGTAAAACATGTGTTCAATTGTTTCTATTAGTTGAAGACTCGCAGAGCCAAGGGGGTGCAGTGGGCTGCCCCTCTGCAAACATAACCCAGAACTAATTTTCTGGGGGCACGCCCCCAGACCCCCCGGGTCGGCTTTGCCGAGGTTGGGTTGTATTCGACGGAGCCTCGCAGAGCCACGGGGGTGCAGGGGGCTGGCCCCCTGCAAACCTAACCCAGAACTTGTTTTCTGGGGGCACGCCCCCAGACCCCCTGGGTCGGCTTCGCCGAGGTTTATTTGTATTCGATGAAGCCTCGCAGAGCCAGGGGGGTGCAGGGGGCTAGCCCCCTGCAAGCCTAACCCAGAACAGCTTCCTGGGGGCACGCCCCCAGACCCCCAGGGCTCGCTCCGCTCGAAATTATGGGTAGTGTTCAATTTCTTCTATTCGTCGAAGCCTCGCAGAACCACGGGGGTCTGGGGGCCGGCCCCCAGAAATCCAACACCGACGAGGGTCAGAAGGGGGGGGGGTTGCACGAGGGTTAGGGTTTGAGCCGCACCGGACCGAGAGAGTTTAGAGTGAAATAATTAAGGGGGGAGGAAGAGATCGATGGGTAGTTACGAGATGACGGTTGAGGGGAAGGAGACATCGTACGTTGTGTCAGCGCCGGGGAAGGTGATTCTGTTTGGAGAGCATTCTGTGGTGTATGGGCAGCCTGCGATTGCGGCTGCGGTGTCGCTGCGGACGTATCTGCTGGTGACGGAGCCGCGGGTGGAGGGCTACGTGACGCTGGATCTGCCGGACACGGGGATGAGCAAGAGCTGGCGAATCAGCGAGCTGCCGTTTGTGGCTGATGGCGACGTGGCGCGTGAGGCGGGGCGATTGGACCACGGGCTGGTGGAGCGACTGGAGCCGCTGCTGAGCGACCTGGAGAACACGTACCAGCACTCGGCGTCGCTGGCGTTCCTGTATCTATACTGCTCGATGTGCACGGCGCACACGCCGGCACACACGTATGGCGCGCGGTCGGTGCTGCCCATAGGCGCGGGGCTGGGGTCCTCGGCCTCGTACACGGTGTGCGTGGCGGGGGCCCTGCTGAAGGCGGCGGGCCTGGCGGGGCGGGCCGACGCGGCGGACCTGATCAACTCGTGGTCCTTCATGGGCGAGACGTGTGTGCACGGGAACCCGTCGGGGATTGATAACGCGGTGGCGACGCGCGGTGGCGCGGTGTATTTTCAGCGCGAGCCCAAAGTGGCGGCTTCGTTCGCCTTCCCGCCGCTGAAGCTCATTCTCACCAACACGGCCATCCCGCGTCGCACGTCGGACCTGGTGGCCGGCGTGGGCAAGCTCAAGGACCGACTGCCGGCCATCAGCCAGCCGCTGCTGGATGCCATGGGCGAGGTCGCGAAAGAGGCGTACGAGATTCTCAAGACAGACAACGACGATGTCGGCCAGCGATTGGGCGAGCTGGCGCGCATCAACCACGGCCTGCTGGTCGCCCTCGGCGTCAGCCACCCCGTGCTGGAACAGGTCAAGTGCGCGGCCGACGCGGTGGCGCTGGGCCACACAAAGTTGACCGGCGCCGGTGGCGGTGGCTGTGCAATCACGATTGTGGACGACGAGAGCAAGCTCACCGACGAGCTCCTGGCCAGCTTCTCCAAGGCCGTGCCCGAGCCGTGCGAGGTGTTTGAAACCGTGCTCGGCGCCCAGGGCGTCGGCTACACAGTCCTCGACCGACAGCTCGACATGCCCGAGTTCCTCAAACTCTCCGGCAGCAAGGAATACGACGCCCTCGGGGAGTGGCACTACTGGAAATAATGTAATGTGTAATAATGATCCATGCTAACCCACAAACTTATTTATGATCTAAGAAAAGTTTGTTTAGGTCACGTGATTTCTGCGGGCACGCCCCCAGACCCCCTGGGCCCGCTTCGCTCGAGGCTATGGGTACTGTTCTCCTCCTTCTATTAGTTGAAGCCTCGCTGGCCCCTGCGATCCTAACCTAGAACTGTTTTCTGGGGGCACGCCCCCAGACCCCCTGGGCTCGCTTCGCGAGGTTATGGGTAATGTTCGCTTCTTTCTATTCGTCGTAGTTTCGCAGAGCCACGGGGGTGCAGGGGGCTGGCCCCCTGCAATCCTAGCCCTGTAGTAGTTTTCTGGGAGAGCTTGGTTCTTTTCTGGAAATGTACAAATGGTTTAGTACGTTGGTTAAGCATCGCAGAGCTAACGCTTTTGGTTCTTTTCTGGAAAAGTACAAATTTTGTTTCGTGCGTTGGTTAAGCCTGCAGAGCTAACGCTTTTGGTTCTTTTCTGGAAAAGAACAAAAATAGCCTAGTACGTGGTTAAGCCTCGCAGGGCCAACGCTTTTGGTTCTTTTTTGGAAAAGAACAAATTTTGGTTCGTGCGTTGGTTATGCCTCGCAGAGCTAACGCTTTTGGTTCTTTTCTGGAAAAGAACAACGAACACTGCAAGACGTGGTATAGGAGGAAGTTGGTGATATATCGACTTACATACCTCTATTGAACCAAACTTCTTTGACGGGGTTACCGTCTTTATCTTTGACGTCTTTGAACTTGTCTTCTAATTTGTCGACTGGGAATGTGAGTTTTTGAGGGAAGATTGCTAGGGCGAACGGTAGGGCGGCGAAGGAGGTTACTGTGATGAGTCCGAGGTTTGTGGCGGTGACGGCGAGGTTTGACTTACCGCGGAGGACGCCTCGTTGGAGTCTGACGAGGACGAGGGCGGGGATGGCCATGACTGGGGTTGCGTTGATGATTCTGGAGAGGGCCGTTTCACCCACAGCGTAGGTGGCCGCTTTTTTGGAGGAGCCGAGGTCGCGATTGTCCTTATCGTAGACAGAGATGCCCTTTCGGATCTCCTCGCCCCGCATGAGGAACACGTTGACCAGGCCTGCGGACACGACAGCCGCGAACGGGACCAGTCGCGAAAGAACAGTCTTTGTGGATGCAGACACGTTCTTGAGACGAGGGACCAAGGCGTTGAGTCCCAGGGCAACGGAGCATGAGCCACTGACGGCCAGGAAGTAGTTGGTGATCAACTGTTGGGTGGTCAATGGATGGGACTTGTTTGCATTGGCCGTGTTAACCGCCACATTGAGTGATTGGTTAGCAATCTGCCAAAAGAGCGTACCCGGGGTGCCCATGCCGGGAGTCAACATGCCCACAGTCACAACCAAGTTGGACAGCACGTATGAAGACATCCTGAATGGAAGCAGAACGGGGACGCCAGTGTCTGGATGCAAGGTCGAGTCCAAAACCCGCTTAGCTCTCCAAAGCTCAGGCGTCATCGGGCCCTTCCCATTTCGATACTCCGAAATCAACGTTCGGGCATTCTCAATATCTGTGGACGTGTTGAGAAGCATTCGCGGGTCAGAAACCTCCGCACAATGCTTGACACGCCCCCAGTATGTATCCAAGTCATAGCGAGACTCCGGAAGTGGCCGCAATCCCGGCACTGACGAAGCCATCTCTATCTATTTTTCGGTGTGGAGTGCCGTCCCGAAAAACTCCCCATGACTGAATTTTTTTTTCGCTTTCCCGCCGGGGTCTGCACCGTGATACAAGATACGTAATATATAACTAACCACGTTTTTCTTGAGGCCACGCATCCGAGCCCCGACAAACAAGTACTAGATTGTATTCTACTTTTTCCAGAAAAAGAAGCAAAAAGCGTTGTTCCGCTTCGCGGAAGTTTTTTGAACCCCGACCCTCGGCGAAGCCGACACAGGGGGTCTGGGGCCTTCACTCAGAGACACAAATATTGGATTATATCCTTCTTTTTCCAGAAAAAGAAGCAAAAAGCGTTGTTCCGCTTCGCGGAAGGCTTTTGGGCCTGACCCTCGGCGAAGCCGACCCTGGGGACCTGGGGGCTGGCCCCCAGAAATAGCTGGGGTTTGGGTGCTTGGCCCCAGAAAAGCTACTACTGGGTCATGATTACCCCCGTGGCTCTGCGAGGCTAAAACGAATAGAAGAATGGACCACTACCCATAACCTCGAGCGAAGCGAGCCCTAGGGGTCTGGGGGCGTGCCCCCAGAAATACAAACCTTAGATCGTATTAGACTTTTTTACGGAGGTTTTGGGCCTCAAGAAATCGTCTCTGAGGTTTGGGATGGGTTGGCCAATTGGTTTAGCAAGGACTTTATTTTGAGTTGCTTACAATTGACAGATCAAGAGGCCCTCGTCTGCGACACTTCCGCCGTAGAGTTTGTTAGAAGACGGGTCAATGAGTGATCCTGTCATGAAGGAGAGATAGTTTCCGTTGTCCCGGTACACGACTTCCGGTGTAGAGTAGTCGTCTGATTTGGACAAGCGAATTGACTGGCTGTCGGGTCTCTTTTCTTTATTGCCCATGTCACTCAATCTAGCGATGATTTGTCTTGGGTTTGGCAAGGTTGTGGCAATGAGGTCGCCGTCAGAGTTGACACGGATATTGTCCAACATGCTACCTAACGGCACTCGTTTGATTTCGGTCAAGTCATTGGAAGCAGGGTCGCGGCGGTAGATGGTGACTGCGCCGAGCATAGTGTCGGCGACAGCGACCTTGTTGTGGTTGTCAAACGAGACAATACCGTTAGGATATGGGAATCTAGAAGCCTTCTTTTCACATCTGGTCGACTCACCGAACTTTTCGCAATAGATGACGGTCGACAATCGTCCATAGCTTCCCAAGGCTCCAACGAGATCCCTCATCGGAGGTAGTCTGAATGCGTGGTCGTTGGTGGTGTAGAACGCATTGGGTCCAACCGCCGTGACAGCATTCGGCGTGGAGATGAGTGGATCTCGAACATCGTACAAATGATCAATGTGGTCGTCACCTAGGCTGTGTGAAAATACAGAGATCACACTTTGCTCGTTCTTGTGGTTTACAAAGAAAAGCGTTCGTTTGGTGTTGTCCTCCTCATCGAAAAGAACGTCAAGACCATGGTTGATAAAGTCTTCTCCATCATATCCCCGAAGTTCAAGGTCAACAACCTTGTCCTTGGAGGGGTCATACAAATAAACCTTGTTGCGGTTTTGTCCTTCCTCGAGACCCGAGTAGTTGAAATGCCCACCACCGGGGAAAAAGACTTGTCTCAACGCAGGATCCGCACACGGCAAATAGATCAATCCAGTGGATTCGTCTACAATCAAGTCTTCGCATGCGCCAAATTCCTTGTGAACAACCTTACATTTGTCTGCGTTCGTCACGGGCGCTTCCACGCGTTGTAGAATCTGGGTCTCCAAGTCTAGTGCAAAGCCCATCCATTTGTGTACCAGAACCTCGTGATTGTTGTAAATGTACCAACTAAATGCGGCTACAAGTACAATCAAAAACCTCAACATTGTGCTTGTATTTGCTTTCAGTATTGTACCAATGAATTGTACGTGCGCATTCCTCACTTTATATATACCGCCTTGTATAGCCTCGGATGTTCACACCCCACTCTGATGATGATTACGTCAGCAGGGAATTAAAATAACTTCCGATCGTGCAACAAACAATTCAATCCCCACTTCTCCAACAACCTGCGAACTATCGCTGTCGATACCGAGACATGAACTTCCCTTATTATAGCAGGATTCCATTCATAGGTTATTTCAGAATCAATTAATAAATATTCGCTCCTCAGCAGCATCCCCGCCCGTCTTCCCCGCATCTCGGGACGTGTCCTGACGATCGATGCAGCATCGGCGTTCACAGTCCCGACCCCAGCTTACGATTGCAATACGCGAGACGAATATCGTCTGTGTTCCTTCTTTTTCTGGAAAAAGCGTTGTTCCGCTTCGCAGAAGCCGACCCAGGAGTCTGGGCCAGCATCCACTGGACTCGTTTTCCTTTGAAAACCGTTTCTCTGCTTCGCGGAAGATTTTGAGGCCCCAACATTCGGCGGAGCCGACCCAGGAGGCATGGGGCGTGCCCCCCAGAAAAGCATCCACTAGCCTGTTTCTTCTTTTTTCAGAAAAAAAAAAAAAAAAAAAAAAAAAAAAAAAAAAAAAAAAAAAAAAAAAAAGCGTCGTTCTGCTTCGCAGAAGGCTTATCGGTCCACAACCCTCGGCGAAGCCGCACCAACTTTTTCTGGGGGCATGCCCCCAGACCCCCGGGGCTCCTTTCGCTCGAGGCTATGGGTAGGGTCTATACGTTGTAGCCTCGTAGATCCACGGGAGTGCAGGGGGCCAGCCCCCTGCAATGCTAACCCAGTTGTAGTTTTTCTGGGGGCACGCCCCCAGACCCCCTTGGCTTCATCGGTTTTCAAAATATCTATAACTCCAGGCTCCACGGGTACTTTTTTTTCCTACCCCCTGAGCCTTCTTCTTCTTCTTCTTCTCCCGCAGTTTCTGGGATGTAGGGATGGGCAGCTTAGCTCCTGTTTTTGTATCACATCTGACCTTGGTACGACCATTGTGACGAGAAAACTGTGTTTACACCACACTGATGATGGGCCTGTGCAGCTGCACGCCAAATCCCCATCCTCTGGTATAACGCTGTAAGAAAGTGTACAATAATTGAACGATTTCACGATAAATCCACCTCCAATAGACTGCACCCTCGAATTCTGGTTCTCATTATACTAGAGTGAAACTCTGGTTTTACAAGGGCTAGGGTTTCAGCCGTGCGTATAACCGGTTCCCAAAAGATAGTGTCAATGAACATATACAGAACAACCATGAATATAGTTGGCATTGGGAACGACATTGTACAAACTTCGCGGATACGAGCAATTGCTGAGTCCAGATTGGTGGAACGATTCGCTCGAAGAATGCTGCATCCGGAGCATGAACTGAAAGTTCTACACCGGTACAATGACATCGAGAAAAAAGCACAATTTCTTGCCAGCACGTGGGCAGCAAAGGAAGCACTATACAAAAGCTTGCTACCAGCCGAACAGAAGAAATGCCGGTTTAACGAATGGTATCGAACGCGCAATGAATTCGGTCAACGAACAATTATCGAACAGACCTATCTCCAAAACCATCCTGATGAGCATTTCCTCCTCTCGGTCTCCCATGACGGCGATTACACAACCGCCATCGTACTCAGATGTCTAAAGTCATCATAGTGTTTTTCCTGTTGGACCAAGTTTGTCTCCAAAACCTTCTGTGTCCACTTCACGGAGATTGGGTATATAACGCCTGCAGAGCTAAGCCTTTTAGCAGGTTTAGTTGAAAGAGAGTATGGTTTGTTGGCTTGAAACTCTTTCGAGAATAAATAGGCATGCTTCACCTAGGCCCATTTCATGACGAACTGGATTCTAAGCTACTTCTGGAACATAATCGGCAAAGCTGATTCAAGATCGATATGATTTTACCTTGAAAATCAATTCGACAATACATTTCCTTATTTTCAAATCAAACCTTTCATATTTCTTATTACTTATAACCGGCGAAGCCGACCTGGGGGGTTGAAGGCTTGGCCCCATGAAATCACACTAGAATGATGTCTCGTCAACATAGCGGTTGACGAATTTTATATCCAATTATATGTCCAATTAGTTTATAAGTCTTTCTATATGGCGAGAGAGGTTTTACTCCCATTCGACGGTGGCGGGAGGTTTGGAGGTAACGTCATAAACGACTCTAGCGACGCCTGGGACTTCGTTGACGATTCTTCTGGAGACGGTCTTGAGGAAGCTTGCGTCAAACTCGTACCAATCGGCGGTCATGAAATCGGAGGTCTCAATGGCTCTGAGTGCAATGACCTGTTCGTAAGTACGCTGGTCGCCCATAACGCCGACACTCTTGACTGGCAAAAGACAGGCAAAAGCCTGGGAGATCTTTTCATAAATGCCAGCCTTTTTAATCTCCTCGATGTAGATGTGGTCAGCTCTTCGAGCAATGTCGACCTGCGATGGGGTGACTTCTCCAAGGACTCGGATGGCAATACCTGGACCTGGGAATGGGTGTCTCCAGACAAGGTCGTGAGGAATCTTCAAGAGCTCACCAAGTGCTCGAACCTCATCCTTAAACAACTCTCTAAGAGGCTCGATAAGCTTGAGTTTCATGTCCTCCAAAAGTCCGCCGACGTTGTGATGGGTTTTGATGGTCTGAGATGGACCCTTGAAGGAGATGGATTCAATAACATCCGGGTAAAGAGTACCTTGAAGCAAGTATTCAATTTCATTGGAGCCATTCTTTGGTTTGATCTTGGCGGCCTCACGTTCAAATACTTCAATGAACGTATTGCCAATAATCTTACGCTTCTTCTCGGGGTCGGTGACGCCCTTGAGTTTTCCAAGGAACTCGTCGGAGGCATCGATGACGGATAGGTTAATCCCCAGACCGTCGGCAAGAGTCTCCTTGACCTTTTGACACTCATTCAATCGCATGACACCATTGTCAACCAAAATGGCATGGAAACGGTCGCCAATGGCCTCCTTCATCAGCTTGGCAGCAACGGTAGAATCAACACCACCAGAAACAGCACCAATAACTTCACCGTGCTCCCCGACCTTGGCTCTAATCTTTTGGATCTCGCTGTCAATGAAGTTTTCCATGCTCCAGTTGGACTGGGCCTTGCAGATGTCAATGGCAAAGTTGCGCAACAATTGCTTACCCTTGGTGGTATGAGTGACCTCTGGATGGAACTGAATACCAAAGATCTTCTCAGTCTTATGCGCAATGGCAGCGTATGGAGAGTTAGGAGTGGTTGCAACAATTTCATACTCTGAAGGCAGAGCACTCAACTTGTCACCGTGAGACATCCACACCTGGAAGTTGTCAATCCCAGCGAAAAGCTCACAAGAAGGACTCTCAACATGGATCGTAGCATGGCCGTACTCCTTCTTTTCACCAGCACTGACATTCTCCTTACTGCTGATCCAGGCAAGCTCCTGCATACCATAACAGATGCCCAAAATAGGGACACCAAGTTTGAACACGTCATGATCAACATGAGGAGCGTCTTCAGCGTAAACAGAATAAGGCCCACCAGAGAAAATAATACCCTTGGGCTTCCATGTCAATTCAGAAATCTTCTGGGTGCACGGAAGCATCTCAGCATATACGTTAAACTCTCGCAATCGACGAGTAATCAAATGGGAATATTGCGAACCAAAGTCCAACACCAAAATGGTGTCGAACAATTGGGGAACCTCAATAACACTACCTTCGCCTGCAGACATCTTCAATGGGTCCAAGAAAAAGACCTTTCAAACCCACCTTTCAAATATCCAAAAAAAAAAAAAAATTTCTCGGACCGGTGCGGCTCAAAACCATCTACATGAAAATTTTCCTTATCCGGGACCTTGTTTCAACCCCCGGCCCATTCCAGAATTCTATTGCAAATGTCAGAATGAATTAAACTTGAAATATTCTTTCTGCGGAACTGGCACAGACACTTAGGTCCGCTTCACTCAATTGTACGATGGTAGTGATGTGGGTTTTATGTGAACAAACAACTAGTACCCAAGCTTCCAATAGATAGGAAGTAGAACACTTAAGTATACGCGTACATATGGATTGGATTGTATTGAAGCAATTTATTATCGAGAATGAATAGTTGTTCTTTTGTTTTGTTTTAATCGGTAGGTTTAAGCCTCGCAGAGCATCAGCCTTGGCTCCTTTTCGGTAAAAGAAGAGCACCTAATTTTCAAGTTTCTTTAAGCGTTCATAGCGCTATTAGAACTGTCACTTCATTTCAATTGGCTGGATTCATGGATAGAAGCGGTGCGATATGACTTCCGTTTTCAGACTGAACAATGGAGTCGGCCCGATGTGGAGTTCGGGGTGCGCGTATATAAGAAGCGCGAGGGTTACGACTATCACAGTAACATCGACAATGACGGAGGAAAGTGTAGGAAAAGTCTTGGAGCACAATTGGGACGACTTGAGTCCTATAGAACAGGATGATGGGCCACATCCAGTGGCTAGTATTGCGTACACTGACGATTACAAGACGATGATGGGATATTTAAGACGGGTAATGGAAATCAACGAATTGAGTGCCAGGTGCTTTGACCTAACCACGGCTCTGATTGATATGAATCCAGCACACTACACCATATGGGAGTATCGTCGCCGGATACTCGAACAATTAGGTGCGAAGGAAGATCTCAAGTGGCTGGACGAAGCCACAATCGAGCATTCTAAGAACTATCAGATATGGCATCATCGTCAATCAATTAGGTATGATGATGATGAGTCCTACTATAAGCATGAATATGAGATCACGCAACAGGTAATTTTGGATGATACTAAGCATTACCATGCATGGACGCATCTTCAATGGCTCATGAAGCAACGGCTAGGATCTGTGTTTAAACTAGAGGATGAGTTGGATTTTGTGAACAAGCTTCTTGATTTAGACGTATACAACAACTCAGCCTGGAACTATCGCTATTTCCTGCTTCACAAGGAACTTACGAATAAGGAGGTTTTGGACGGTGAACGTGAATATGTCGAAAACAAAATTGCATTAGCTCCTCAAAACGAGGCCCCCTGGAACTACCTTGCGGGCATTTTTGAAAAGGAGTATCCTCAAACCCTTATGACGGTTGCTGAAAAATACAGCGATAAGTCCATCCATGGCATGGAAGTTCTCGCACGGCTGAAGCGAAAAGACGACCATGAAGCAGCAAGGACTCTTTACTCCCGCTTAGAAGAACTTAATCCAGTCAGGAAAGGCTACTGGAGATATATGAAGGCAGGATTAGCTTAATACGAATATTTACACCACGCCTCCAGATCATGGGGTTCACTCCACGCGGTCTGCTTCTACGAAGCAGCGCAGTCCTAAGGTTTTTATTTCTTTACTGAATCAAGTTTATACTAATGGAAATGGTTTGCAAAGATCTAATGTTTCTTCTTTCTTGCTTTCCAGCTTCCCGATGCTTAATTACGGAGTAAACTCCATAGCAGATGCAACAACTTTTTTGGTCCTTTCCTAGAAGAATACCAGATTAACTAGTTGACTTATGCTTAAATTTGGGTCCATCTAATCAGACCTAGCGCTTTGGCTTCATCTACGGAAGAGCTTCTCCGTAATTGGCAGGATGTACGCATTAGTTTAGTTGGCTTTCAGCCTGCATATCCAGAAACAAATAAATTGAGAAATTAGTTTATTTGTGGCATGGTCTTGTATAATCGACTCAGCCGGATTAGTAAATTAAACATTAGATGGCATATATGTACAAACTGCGTTCATGTGCGTGGGCGTTTATTTGTTGATTGATTTTTCGAGTCTGGAGGCATAGACTCTGAAGAGAACTGGGATCGGGATCATGACTACAGCAAGGCAGCCGAGAAGTGTACCAGCCCATTGAATGCCCATGTTGTGGAACATTTGTTTCGCAAATAGTGGGAAGGCAGCGGCAAAGGCTGCTCGAAGGAAGGCATTGGCAGCGAGGACTGAAGCTGCCAGGTGAAGGTAGGATTCAACCGCGTAAGTCAAAACTCCAAGGAAAATTCCCATGAGTGCAAATCCGATGAATGCACCACCAATTGTTGGAACAATCCAGTGGACCTTGTCTGGGTAATTTCCAGACCAGCAGAGCCAGAAGAGGCCAACTGGGAACAGGATGGATGGAAGAATTGCCGCATCCAAGCGAGCTTCTGGAGCGGGTTTAAAACCTTTAGCGACGACCTTACGGAAGTAATGTGGCTCCATGCATATGAGATAGACCGCACTGACCATCATTCCGACAAAGACACCAATATATGGCAACTCACCGTTGGCCGGGCTGAAACCGTATCCCTCAATGAAAATAATTGGATAGACCTCGAGACATAGGTAAAGGATACCATAAACAAAGGCGATATAGACAGAACTGAGAAGGATAATTGGTTGTGTGAACATGAGCTTGATTGGTCCAAAGAGAGTAGTAACGATAATTTCCTTCACATCCAAGCTCTTGTTTTCCAAGGGGCCGTGAATGGCCCAATTCCCCGTGTCCTTTCGAAGCTGTTGAGCCTTCTTTCCAAGTATTACTGGATAGTGGGATTCTTCGTAAAAGAAAAAATCCAACACTAGAGCCAGCGAACCCATTATTCCCGTGATGTAATGTGTCCATCTCCAGCCAAGATACGACGCAGCAATATAACCACCAACGACTGGTGCTATAATTGGGCCCAGGAAAACTGTAGAAAGGAAACCAATCAATGCAATTCCTCTATGTTTATGGTTAAACATATCGGAGAATGAACCCCCAACCACTGATAGCGGGGCCGAACCGAGGAAGCCAGCAAAGAATCTACACAACATAATAGTCTGCAGGTCCTTAGCAACAGCCACGCCAAAAATAAAGCAAACAAAGAGTAGCTGAGAAACCATGATTGGCATCTTTCTACCATACATCTCCGACAAAGATCCCCAAATGACCGGACCACCAGCAAAACCAGCAATGTAGAGTGAAAGACCCAGTGTCAACACAACTTCTGAAACTCCATAGATCATTTCCAGTTCAGGAACCGCAGTAGCATAAATGGCTGAGCCCCACGCCACAGTCATTGTAGTGAAGCCCAGTGAAAAGCAGGCAAGTAGCTTTTTCCACAGGGACCAATTGAACGGGTGTGCTGGATCCTCAGCTCCGTCAAAATCAACAACGTATTCTTTTTCATTTTCGCAGGGTATTGGTGGAATGCTTCTTCCAGAGCCCATCGTGACGGTCGCAGTGCCAGGGTCCACAGGCACACCATATTTATTAACCTGTTGCTCAACGTCACTTTGGCTTATTCGATCTTCAGTATTGTATCCGCTTTCTTCGCTGCTCATTTTTCCATCGTCACTCATCGTTACACTAAAATTCTAAGGGATTGTTACTGCAAAAGCTTGACAGGGGCCACTATTTATATAGTCTGATTTTAGCCGAGGTTTCTAAGTAGATCTCGGAAAAACTTGTGCGGCTGAATCGAAAAAAGGGCCGGTTGATCGCCGAGAGCGCGTTTGCCGAAGGACCTGGCGGAACTCCGCGCAGCCGCACAAAGCGATATGCGTAACTAGTAACTGCAAAAACAGCATTTTCTATTTTACTTTCAAGTAGACATTTACATTCGATTGGCCAGTTCCCGTAATACACAGCAATTACCGTGCCGATCGTTGAGATATTCCGCCCCTCGCCTCCTGTAAATGCTTGAAAGAAGAATTGATTAACCGTGCATCGACCCACACAAATAATATCAGTTTCTATTGCTCGGCATCCTAAACTATTTATAACGATACTTGCAACAATGATTCACCCTCTAGTTCAATCAAATGGGCCTCTGGCTTGACCAAAAATTAGTTCAAAGTAAAAACCGGTAATTTGTTGTCTCCTTGTTATTTTAGTTTTCGTTTTCGAGCCTCGGAAGCAATTAACCTAAAGCGGACACAAAATCCAATTCCTTTCTAAAATTCGCTCCTGCTTTTAATTGAAAACAGGTCGTGGATTAGATTTGCAGGGGGCTCGCCCCCGCACCCCCGTGGCTCTGCGAGGCTTCAACTACTAGACTACCCATAATTTCGAGCGAAGCGAGCCCAGGGGGTCTGGGGGCGTACCCCCAGAAAACAAGTCGTGGATCAGATTAGTGGGACGCAGATTTCGATGTTCTTTTCTGGGTTAGCTCGTGAGCCAGCTTGCATCTGGACTACCATTTCGTATTCTCGTGAAACCATGCATGTAGCAGCGAACGTGGGTTAGGTTATTAGAATCCTTCCAAGCCCAAGTGTGGTGTTTTCTAGTGACAAGCCCCCAGACCCCCTGGGGCCGCTTCGTCAAGGCCGTGGGTAATGTTATATTTTTCCTATTCGATGAAGCCTCGCAGATCCATCGTTTCTTGTCAACTCGCTACCTGTTTAACAGAAACGTACTGTTTTTCAAATTTTGCCTATGTCTAGGGCTAAATAGACGCTATTTATTTTCCCCTACGACCTAGTACTGTTTCATCTATAGAACCATAACTAGCACTATATTGTTTTCTGGGGGTCACGCCCCCAGGCATCCTGGATCGGGCCGAATTCCTCGTATAGTTCTGTATAGGACTGTGTAATCGAACATATTCTTAGACGGAGTAAATTATGTGAAACGCGTATATCTCTGGCTTAGTAATGCAATTGTCGCGTGCATTGAACGGCTCGCTATTCCGCTATCTTGCCGCCGCGCAACGGCTATCGGTGCTTTTAAGTTCCGACAGCCGACTTTGTCTCACAAACGGTTCCTGGTGATCAACACCCTCTTCGGCCCGGTTACATGAATCAGGGACGATAACTTTAGATTTCCCAGAAATTTAAGATCTCATCGGCCATTCTACAAAATACATTTATTTCTATTCTTCGATCTACATCGCGTTGATCGGTTTTCTGAGGGCACGCCCCAGACCCTCTGGGTCGGCTTCGCCGAGGTCTGGGATTCAACTGAGCCTCGCATAGCTAATGCTTTTGGTTCCTTTTTTTCTTTTCTTTTTTTAAAGAAAAAAAACTTGTTGGTTTATTCCTGGGTCGGCTTTGCCAGGGTTTTGAACCAGGTTGAATTTAGTCTCGCAGAGCTAATGTTTCTGGTACTTTTTTTAAAAAGAACAAAAAAACCTTGTTGGTCTGTTCCTGGGTCGGCCTCGCCGAGGTTTGGGATCAAGTTCAATTTAGTCTCCATTAATTAGTAAGTTAGTAGGTAGTCTCATCCGCCTAATATTTTTTGTTCTTTAATTTTTTTTTTTTTTTTTTTTTTGTTGGCAATTCTCATTCCTGGTTGGCAAAGCTGTTCACCAAAAACACAGCATGGAGGACCACATGGGTTTGAGAGCGTAACTCCAAAAAACGCCTTCTGTATTTAATAAGTGTGGTGTTTGTGTTCCAATTTTTGAATGATTAGTCTATTAAATAAATTAGGTATGCATTAGAAGTTTATATGAGTCAAGCCGAATCGCTTGGCGTAGCCTTCTAGGATTTCTCTAGAAACCGATGTACCTCCACAAACAATCACCACGACTAGCGAGTCCTCATTGAGGTCTGGGAGAATTTCCTTCAACTTGCCGGAATATAGAGGCGCCAGAGCCGTTCCGCATGCGGCTTCGATCATCAATTTGTGATCAGAGGCAAATTGGAGACAGGATTCTGCAGCTTCCTTGTCAGAAACAACCATGGAATGAGTAGGATGCGTGTTCATGGCATAATCAATGGTCTCCCGTGTAATGGACACGGTGGAAAGAGATGTAGCAATGGTATTTGGATGGTCGATGAAGATTTGTTTTCCCCCCGACTTGATGGACATGTTCAACGCCGCACAGCCTTCCGTTTCCACAGCAACGATCGGCACATCATCCCAGCCGTGGCGTTCAAAGCCCTGCACAATGCCATTGTACATACCACCGCCACCGACGGAGCAGACGACGGCATCTGGCTTCTTTCCGTTGAACTGAGAAACCAGTTCAGATGCAATAGTGGAATTGCCCTCCCACACCAATTCGTTATCATATGGATGGCAGAATACCGCTGGTTCTTCGGAAGCGGGCATCAAAACCTCTTGGATGTATTTTTGACAATCCACAATAAAGTTTCCGTGTGGAATGACACGGGCACCAGTCTTCTTGATGCGTTCAACCATAACGGGATTAGTAGTTTTTGGCACACAGACAGTGCACTTTTGATTGTAGAGCTTAGCAGCGTAGGCAGTGGCACAGCCGGCATTTCCGCCGGACGGTGAGAAAAAATGAAATTTAGAGCCTGGTGGCGCACTGCTAACGGTTCTGTATACCAAATTGCCCAAGCCACGTGACTTGAATGAACCAGATGGTTGACAGAGCTCCAATTTGAGAAGAACCTTGGAGCCCACCTTCTCAGATAGATAAAGGGAAGGCACAAGAGGGGTCTCAAGATATGGCAAGCTGTAGACAGAAGAATCGTCGGTAACCATGTTGAAATGAACCTACTGTGTTGAAAGTATCGCAATCAAAACAAAGGGGGCTCGCTATTCATTTTTATATACTATTTAACTCCTCACATGGGACCCTGTCACTTGCTCGGTCCAGACCGGGTAAACTTGCCCGGTCTAATTTTGCCTGCGCGCGCGCCCCGAGTCAACTGTTTTTTGTGGGGAGATCGGGTTCCGGCATCTCTTCAGCGGCGGACGGGCAAAACCGTGTCAGCAGAAATAGCATACTTCAATTGCATTTTCGCTTTCGTCCGAATCTACCCCTCAGAGGAAACTCTTCTTATCGTTACCTTAACGAATTGATAAGACCCCACGTTTCAGCTTCTCCCCAACAATCCCGTTTTCTTTGGGACCCCGATAGTTCCTTGAAGTAAAAATCGCAATTCATGTTATCGGTAGATCAATTGTCTCTAGTGTACATCCCCAGACCCCCTGCACCGTTTCGCGGCTAAGGGATGAACGTCAGGTTGGGTAGTAAATATCTAATCGTGAAAAACAGACGAGTGCCTCCATTAGGACAATCGATCAGGTTCTTGGAAAGTTTGAAAAATGTTGACATCTGTCAGTGCTACTTCAATGGTCTATGGAAATACTTGCTGTAGTATGCAAAGAAGTGTGGTAACCGTGTAAATCCGAAAATGTCTCAAATTGGATGAAGTTACCAAAATAGTTCAAAAAGGCAAGTTGCAAGTCCGCAAGGTAGATTCCAGCAAATGTGGCTAATACATCTTTATATTGAGTGAAGTCATTGATCTCGTTTCATTTTTCATTAATTGATGGAGTTGTGATGATGGATAGTGGCGGGTAACATTCCAAACTTGGAATTCTAAATCTGATGAGGGGTCATGCATCCGACGGATCAAGGGATCTATGTTATTACGGCTAGACGCGTATGCTTTTATCTAAAATTGAAGTACGTATAACAGATGCTTGTGATAACGAGGAGGGCTTTTAATAAATATTGTCTAATAAACTATAGAAATTATTTTGAAGCTGGACAAGTAGCTACGTGGCCGGATTGTGGAGTCCAGCGACATTTAGATAAGGATCGACGATAACACTAACCCACGTATCTGCGGGATTTTTCTGCTTACATATGTGCAACTGACATTGATCCGGGAGGCGTTATTATTTTCACAGGTGCACCAGTTGAGGCTTCTCGATCTAGAACAGATCCAGGTATCAGTGTAATGTAAATTGCGTACGTTTACTTCTTGCCATTACATGTGGTTGATGAAATTAACCGTTATGAAAACTAGAGTTGTAAAAAACAAATGGACTTTTTCCGAAGGTATTGTTCGTATTTCGCAAAAGTTCCTAACCGGAAATCCTTACATCAGTTAGTGCATTAGTAAAGAGGGGCCCTGGCCCCAACCTGGTCATCCTTTCTTTTATTTCGGCCTTCCGCGAAATGGTAATACCAACCTTTGTTCCTTTAAGGGAAGGCAGTTTCATGTCACGTGTTTGTGGCAAGTTTTACCTCTCCAAACGACCTGCGAACCAGCCAGAATTCAAGATGTCGACAGATGCCAGTTTCCATCTCAAACTGCATGCCTAGGACCGCGCCGCGGACGTAGGAGAAAAGCTTAAGGGTTGCCTTTTTCTAAAACGAAAGCCTAGCTTGTATGATCCGGCCAGTATCGTTCTTTTTCCAGAGAAAGAAGCAAAAAGCGTTTGTTCTGCTTCGCAGAAGACTGTTTTTAGCCCAAATTCCGAGCGAAGCGAGCCCAGGGGGTCTGGGGACTTTCCCCCAGGAATCAATTGTTTCAATAATACAAGAAGAAGCGATAAGCGTTTGTTCTGCTTCGCAGAAGATTGGTTTAGCCAAAACCTGCCTATAGCTCCTTTGGAACTTCATATCAACATATGTGTTGATCTTTTTAACTTGCATCGTATAAATATCAGTCAGTGACTATATAACAAAGTAGTCCTACTAATTGGAGCAACTACCAATATCAATTTCTCTACTTCACTGATAATAGTACCTCAGAGGTTTGGTCAGTTAGTACATTCTTGTCATCGGCGAAAGAGCAAAAAGCTAAGATCTAAATTAAATATAAGTTTACTTCCAGTAGTCAATCTGCTTAACTTTCGTAGTGGTAAAATGGTTGGAGTGCAGAGCATGCGTGTTAAACAATCTAAGCCTGTAGTGGTTTCTTGGGGCACGCCCCCAGACCCTCTGGGCTCGCTTCGCTCGATATGGGTAGTGTTTTGTTCATTCCATTTGTTGAAGCCTCGCAGAGCCACGGGGGTGCAGGGGGCCAGTCCAGGTGTTGTTTTCTGGGACACGCCCCAGACCCCAAACCTCACTATTTATTCCGACTCGCGATCAAAGCGTCGAGCGTATCAATGCTTTGCTCGTTTTTTTTATAAAAAGCAATATTTGAATACTGTATTGACCATTTCGGCTTAATTGCAGATTCTTTTCGACTTTATTGTTTAATTATTTCACTTGGGTTCCCTTACTCTAAGCATCGTTTTTGAGACTTTGGATTCCGCGCAACAGAACAACACTCTAGCTTGCCTCCTCTTCTGGAAAAGGAAGAAGAGTATCATATCATTCTACCTCTGAATTAATTGAGAACCCAAAAACTAATGTCAAGATTAGCGGGACCTTAAAACATCTTATCGGTATACCGTTACTATTTTCATGGGTTAGGGTTGGGCTAGGGTTTCTATGAGCGCTCGAGAGGGGTAGATTTTATCAGCCTCGGCAGATAGAAGATAGGACTTCGATAACAGGAAGATGGCCATGAACGAGATAGAACCAAACCTCTGGCTCGGGGCATTTACATCTCTAAGCGCTCAGAAGACTTTGAAGAAGAATAATGTGACGCACATTCTATCATTGTTGACCCCTGATTTACCTGGTCAAGAAAGCCAATATGAGCTCGGTGTGAAGGATTTTAAGCATCTAAGAATTGATATTGATGACATTGAGGATGAAAATATCATGCAATACTTTGATCGTACAAATGCCTATATACAGGAGGGCTTAGATTCCGGTGGAATATTAGTGCATTGTATGGCTGGTGTTTCCAGATCATCGACTGTTGTGGCTGCTTATTTGATGCAAAAATATCTTTGGAATGCCCAGAAAACGGTAGAGTATATGAAGACCAAAAGACCGGTGGTGAATCCGAATGAATCCTTCTACCAGCAGCTCCAGGTTTATTTCAATTGTGGGTTTGAAGTGACAGTAGATCGACCCGAATATAGAATGCTCCTATTGCAGCAGCAGGCGGAAAATGCGAAATTCAATGGAACAGTCTCAATCCCTGAATTACAGTCAGATTCTCAAAAAGACCAAAGACCGTTAGACATGCCCACTTATGTTGTTCTTTCCAGACTATGCTACAAACTTTTCAACCACACGAAAACTTGGGATCAATTCCAGTTAATTATATGTACTGAAGCAAGTGGCGAGCACCCGTTAGCTCTTAGGGATACTCCTTCAGAAAAGCTAACTCCATTAAGGGAACAGTCACCAAAGCTTATCTTGAGGGATATCAAAACCCATAGAGACATCCTACTCACCCCGCGAATGCTTTCTGACAGCGCCATGGAACTTCGATGTAAAAAATGCCGCCAAACACTTACAACAACTAGACTCCTTCTATCACACGCTGAAAACCGGAACCTTTGCTCCCAATACTTCACCGAGCCTGTAAATTGGATGCGCGAAGAACTAGAGAAGGGCGAATTAGAGGGCAAGCTTGCCTGTCCAAAATGCTCAGCTAAAATAGGTTCCTACCATTGGCAAGGATCTAAATGCTCCTGTGGAAAGTGGGTAACTCCCGCTATTGGACTTCAAAAAGCTAAAGTAGATGAAGTTTCCACTAAACCCTCTGTAATCCACAGAGCGAAGGCTTAGTAATACATGATGTGTTTAGTTAACACTTCGTCTCCGTTCTACATGTCCTTTTGGGTTCGGATTTGTAGGGAACATCCCCCTTTGCCCCTCTGGCCTCATCGAATAGAATTGCACTACCCATAACATCGAGCGAAGCGAGCCCTGGGAGGTCTGGGGGAATACCCCCAGGAAAACCTACTACTGGGTTAAGATCAGGGGGCAGCCCCCTGCTCCCCTATGGCCCTGCGAGGCTTCAACGAGTGGAAAACTATATATTATCCATAACCTCGAGCGAAGCGAGGCGAAACCCAGAAAAACCTATCTCTGGGTTGGGGTTTATAGGGGACTGGTTGGTCAATCAATCTCCTATGCGGTAAATCTCTTATGGGACAGGACGACGCTTTTTTGGTTTTGTTGTAGAAAAAAAAGAATGCTATTGGATTATTCGACAAAACCCCAAATTTTCTAGATCAACTTTTTCCAGTTTTTCGAACCGTTTAGGGTCTTGTGCGAAGAACTGCCTCATTATCTGAGAAATAAAAAAGAACTCATCTCGATTAACTAAATTGACATTGAGTACTTATCCGTAAACCTATAGATTGGATATAAGGAGTTAAAGATATTTCTTTTCCTTGAGCCAAGATTCGACCTTGTCTGAATCCCGGGCCACCCATTGATAACGCACTTTGATGACGTCAAGAGCTTGTGCGACCGCGCGGTCGTAGCCCTTGAGGTCCTTATCTTTGAAGAAGTTATTGATGTCATTGTAAGCAGCTTCAGTAGTGAGGTTGCTCAAGACTAAGCGCATGAGACGTTCAAAGATGATCATGTTTGAGCCATAGCGAGAGTAGATAGCCTCCCAGTTGGACTTGATGAACTCCCAAGTTTGTTGTCTGGACTCCTTATTAGCACTAAGAGCAGAAACCAAAGAATGGATATCCTGTACAGCAATGTCACCGTTTAGGAACATGTTGAGATTCTTGGTGATTATAGTTTGATCAGTTGCTCTTCCCAAAGATGAAATGGCCAATTCGCGACCGTCAACAGCGTTAGAATTGGTCAATTCGTTGATAAGATACTTGTATGCTGTTTCAAGATCCTCACCAGAGCTGTACTTCATAACCGCCAAGTAAACCGCGGACCGCAGAGATGGGTGAACAGCAGAAGCTTCGCCGTTGATGTAGCTCTTGAATCGCTTATGAGCTTCCTGGATCAGATCTTCATTTCCAAGACTGATACCATTGAAAAAAATAGATTTACGAAGCTGGACCCACAAAAAGTCAGCATCCGACGGGGTATCCCACGACATTTGTTCCAGTTGCGGCTTGATCAAATCCATTCCGACTTGATCCAAGGCACATCTAACCTTTTCGTTTGGATATTCACTGTAAGCGTAACGAAGGTTTCCCAAACGAGAGATCATCTCTGACCAAACGAAATAGTCAGTTTCGTTGGATTCTCCAAACTTTTTGAGAAGAGTCAAAAAGCCCTCCGTGTGGCCAACACCGGCAGATGCCGTAGACGCACTGTCAGCAATCAATCCAACACGATCTTTATTAGAAAGTTCATTGATCTGTCCACTGAGTTTATCCAGTCTGTCGGTGGGGTAATTGACTCTATAAAGACCAATTTGATCCTTATTGAGCTTGTAGAAGGAATCCTTGCTGACATTAGACAAGACCCCTTGTCGAGCGTGAAGAACATCATTAATTGGCTCTGTTCTGAGGCCAGTTGACACGGCCAAAGGAACCCACCATTCAGTGGAATTTTCCTCGGCCGCGACGTCACCGGTACTCAAGAAACGATCCTGTCGGACAGTGATTTGGTCACCAGACTCATCAACGGTCAAAACAGGGAACCCAATCTTTTGAGTCCAGTTTAGCATGTTTTGAGCAACATCCTTACCACTAGCTTCCGCCAAAGCATTCCACAAATCAGTGGTTTTTGCATTGCCAAATGAATGTTTCTTGAGGTAACTAGAAACACCATTCAAGAACACGTCCTCGCCCAGTTGAGAGCTCAACATTCTAATGGAAGAGGCTCCCTTCAAATAGGAAATGCTGTCGAAAATTTGGTCAATTTCCGCACCAGACTTTACAGCAACCTCAATTGGATGAGATCCACGGAGGGAGTCCAAAGACAAGGCCTGCTGAGCAGATTCTGAAACAAATCTACTAAATACATCCCATTCAGGATACAAATGATCAACGGCAAACCAACCAACCCAGGTAGCAAACCCCTCATTTAGCCACAACTCGTCCCACCAATCCATGGTAACCAAGTTACCAAACCATTGGTGAGCCAATTCGTGAGCAACAACATACACAACACGAGTCTTATAGGCACTATCACTCGTTTCAGGGTCATACAAAACAGCAGTCGTACGATAGGTAATAAGGCCCCAGTTTTCCATGGCACCGTGGGTAAATTCATGAACGGCAATCAAATCACATTTTGGCAAGACATAATCAATGCCAAATACCTTTGAGTAAAAGTCAATAATCTTTACCGCACTCTCCAAGGCCAATCTACCCTGTTCCTTTAAACCTTTGGTTGTGTAAACTCTAACGGGCAACTTTTTGCCATTATAGCTTCTTTCAGTCTCACTTTCTATGTATTCAAAGTCACCCATAGCCCACGCATATAAATAAGTAGACATTACTGGCGACTTTTCGAAGACAACAACAGTCTTATTATTAGGACCCTTCTTCTCCTCCTTAACTGGCATGTTACTCAAAACCACAAAATCCTCTTTGGGCTTTTCCAATTGAAACTCAAAGGACGCCTTCTGATTAGGCTCGTCAGCACATGGGAATGCACGTCGAGCATCAGTGGACTCAAATTGGGTAGAGTACATTTCCATGCCCTCCCCATATCGGGAGGCGTAAAACCCGGCCATATTAGTTTCAATGTTCGCCTGAAACTTTACGGTGACCTGAGCCTTACCAGGGGTCAAGCTCTGGTCCAAAGCGAGTTTTACGGTCTCTGTTGGTTCGTCATAGGAAATGTTGGTGACGTTAGCACCCTCCAATTCAGCTCCAAAGACTTTAACCCCGCCTCGATAGTTCAAGTAAATGGCATTGTCCGCCTCTTGCACATCATAATCAATGACAACAGTACCATTATACGTCTTCTTCTCTAAATCAATCCCATACAACGACAGGTTGTAGTTTGTAGGCTTAAAAGCCTTGGGCAACACTTCTCTATCTTCAGGCATCGTGATGTTCTGTGTGGTAGGTGTACCGACAACCCCGGTGATCACAAATGAGATGAAACCCGCCCACCGGACAAGCCCGGCTATCGACGGCCGTACCATTTTTTTTTTTCTAAAACGCTCCAGTGTTCTACAGTATTCCCTCTCTTTTATCCTGAAAGGCCAAGATTCATTCTTAAATCATCCAATCTCGATGTTAATAAGATCTAACATTAGTTCATTAAATCGAATGAATTCGTAGAAGTACTTTTTCCGAGCTTCAAGTAGTAAGGAGTTCACAAAACTGAACGTTTTTGCATCTTTTCCTGGAAACATAATGGTACTAGACGACCAATTGGTCGCTTGGGGACACTCCCGTAGGTCGACTTCGCCAAGTTACGTGTACTGTGTACCTATCCTAAGCCGAATAATGTTTGCCATTTTTCTAGATAAAAAAACACTACACGACTAATAGACAATAAATAAAATACAAGACTACTCGAAAGACATATCCGCTTCATCATCTTCGGCGTCACAATTGTGGGGTTCGTCATTTTGTTGAGCAGGTTGCTCCTCTTCTTGATTAGGTTTTTTGGTGGTGTATTCGAAGTACAATTCAGACTCCTGTTCATCAGCCTCTTGAGTTTCTACTGCAGCTTCCATGAGTCCACTTGAAAGACGTGAGTTGTTGGCGGCCACAACTTTTTGAATGGTTGCTGATCGGTTTGTTACTTCGTCGTCGGCTGTTGGAGAGTCAAGTCGCGTCGTAACTTCATTTGATTGTTGCTGCTGTTGTTCATCATATTCCTCTTCCTCTGCCATAAATCCTTCCTGATATTCTTCTTCGTCGTAATCATCCTCATAATCGTTATCTTCAGCCTCTGGGATCGCTGCATCCAAATCTTCTTCCTGTTCTTCTTCCTCCTCCTCGTCATTCTCTTCATCTTCCTCCTCATCCTCTTGAGGCGGATTAGCAAGTCTCGGACCATCTCCTTCTCTTGTTCGAACATGGGTGTTATCTAGTGGTGTATTGAAATTGTTCATCATGTCATCCTCGTCATCCACAACTTCGAACTCACTGCCAATATCTTCTTGCATTTCTTCATCTTCAGTCCCAGCATCTGAATATTCTTCGTTTTCCTCTAATAGAGCCTGCATAGTCTTGTTGACCCCCGGGGGACGCAAATATTCGTAGCCAAACGTTCGAATAGAATTCAGATGTCGCTCACGCATGGCCTCGTATTCATCAACATCCATGGGACTGCTCCTCTTTAAAAGCAACGACAATCCACCCTTGTCGCTGCTTATTATAGAGCTCAAATCGACCCCATTGTACGTGCTGAAACTCTCATTGGGGTATATACCCTCATGCACAGGCGAACTGCGACTCTGCCGCCGGTTCCCCCCATGCTCACTTTTATCCCATTTATTCCGGGGCTTCAGTGTATGTGCTCGTTTCATACTATTCCGGCCACTCCATGATCCATGATGTTCCTGTGCCCCAACCACTGGCATGTACAGTGCATTCATCGGTCTCCTTAATTACGTACTCATTGCTGGTGCTAGCACTCTCAGCGCACTACTGATCTTCCTAATGGCGCGCTTTGCGCGTGTTTTTTTAACCCCTGTCGGACCGGGAGCGGAAACCGCGACAATATCTGAGCCGCACATTTGAATTTGGGGAACTTCAACTATACCCCGGCGTACACATTGTCGATTTCTTTCGTTTTCTTTCCTCTTTTATGGTAGATAAAAGCATTGGTGGGTACCTCACCACAGAAGAACTTGGCACCCCAACTCCACAAAGCAAACCCAGCTAGGGGGTCTATAGGTGATGACCCTAGAAATTAATAGTCGTTGCTAGGCTATACATACTATCAGATGAGTCGGCTCCTTGGGATTACGCACCTACGGTGGGTCCGAATGTATCGGCTTCTCGGATTATATGTTCTTTCCATATCCTATATTATAGTTTTCATAGGTTGTTTTAGTGTTGGGCAACTTAAAAAAAAAAATTCCTTGAAGGGACGCACTGGGGGCTTGCCCCCAGGAACCAACCGATATTGTAGTTTCCTTCTTTTACCAGAAAAAGAAGCAAAAGGCGTTAGTTCTGCTTCGCAGAAGGCCCTAGGCTACCATAGCCTCGAGAGAAGCGAGCCCAGGGGGTACCCCAGGAACCAACCGATGTTGTGGTTTTCTTTTTCCAGCACGTGTTTTACCTGGTCTTAGGCTCCCCTGACCAAAGCAGAATGCACGCTGTTCCTTCTTACCGGAAAATTAAAAAGTACTAGGGATGATAATTTCGAGTCTCCAAAATTCAGCTTTATCCAGTTAAGATATCATATGTGAACGTTTGAGTGAGCCGTGCAAGTAGCCGATATCGGAGCGTGGGGGCGCGTGATCGGGGTGAACCATCTTGGCAAAAAAAGCTTGTCAAGAACAGCCGACTTGGCGAATTACGGTTTAGTTAAAGGCCAGCTCAAGGACTGTCACTCAAGCGTAAACATATCAAATAATAGATAAGCAAGAAACTAATATATTCGGATTTTGTGGTGTAAGGAATAATTGGTTTTGTGGGTGGGTGACGGGTCGATGACTAAATTGACCGCGGACACATTACCCCGCGTTAAATGCATCCGGTCGATTTAAATTTGTAGAACTTTTTTTTTTTTTTCCAACCCACTATAGGCTTCTTTTTTTTTTTTCCTTCAATATTCTATTATTCAATTACAAAATAATACATATTGATAATCACGGGAAAAAATGTCTGAAAAAGAGTCAGTGGACACAGAAACTGTAGTGCTCAGCAAGGAGGCTGAAGAGGCTATTAACTACTCCTATACAGAAGCCGAAGAGAGGAAGGTGTTGCGGAAACTTGATCTGAACGTGGTTTCGTATGTGTCGTCTTTGTACTTATTGGCGTTCCTAGACAGAGGTAACATTGGTAATGCCAACACAGCTGGTATGTCAGAGGATCTTGGTATTTCTGATCATCAGTATCAATGGTTTTTGACCATCTTTTACATTTCTTACATTATCTTTGAGTTCTGTGTCTTGTTATGGAAAATATTTCCTCCGAGATACTATGCTCCAACTATGGTTATTAGTTGGGGGATAGTGTCCACCTGCTGTGCTGCAGTTGTCAATTGGTCAGGAATGATGGCATTGCGGTTCTTCCTTGGATTGTTTGAGGCCGCCTTCGGACCTGGAGTTCCTTACTATCTGACGTTTTTCTACTATCGGCATGAAATTGCCTGGAGAATTGGTATTTTCATGTCCGTGGCTCCAATTGCATCGGCTTTTTCGGGTGCGTTAGCTTACGGTATCACCAAGCATGAGCTGGCAATTGAAAGCTGGCGTGTGCTTTTCTTAGTAGAGGGTTTGCCAACCGTGTTTGTCGGAATCATTGGATACTTCTGTCTACCAAATGGACCCAAGGAATGCTATTTCCTTAACGAACATGAAAAGAACATTCTCATTTCAAGAATGGCTAAACAAATAGGAAAGACAGAACGAAGCCATAGAATGAATTGGAGCGAAAATGCCAAAGCTATCATCGATCCGAAAAACCTGTTTCCAATGTGCATGTATTTTGGAATTAACGTCTCATTCGCCTCTCTTCCAGTCTTCCTACCAGCCATTCTGAAGGGAATGGGCTATAGTTCAATTGACGCTCAAGGACTCACCGCCCCGCCGTATATTTTTACTGCAATCATGGATCTCCTGGCTGCTTGGTTTTCTGATAAAATCATGCAACGTGGCCTATGCATTACCGCTTTGGCAAGCACAAGTGCAGCCGGTTTCCTTATTTTGGCCCTGTGCAGTGTTACTGGCGTCAAATACTTTGCCGTCTTCTTGGCTGCTGGTGGAATCTTCCCTTGCGTTGCCTTGACTTTATCATGGCTAAGTAATAACCAGGGATCAGAATCCAAGCGAGGTATTGGTATCGTTATTACCATGCTCATTGGCCAGTGTGGTCCTGTGCTCGGAACTCGGATCTTCCCTGAATCTGAGGCCCCATATTACCAGAAAGGTTTCTACATCTCTTTTGCTATGTCTGCAATGGTAGCTTTCTGTTCCATTTGCCTGCGCATCTACCTAATGTTCCAAAATCACAAACTTGACGAAAAGCATGGAAAAATCCAAGACCAAACAGCTAACTTGAATTCCTCTGACCAAACACTTTCAGATGGCTCAGAAAATCCTAACTTCAGATATGTTTTGTAGGCACATACCTTCGTTTCTTGGAGTTCGTAATTATACTTCTGGAGGCACGCTCCCCCAAACCCCTGGGTCGGTTTCAGTACGAATAGAAATAACAAAGGAGGCTTGAGCCTCGTCGATCTGATTTTTTTTTTGGCTCTCTATAAAAGAACAAGGCTGCTGAACACTCTTCAATCTGCAAAAGCGTTTCTGGATAATCCGTAAAGCGGAACCAGGGGGTTTGGGAGCTTACCCCAAGAAGTTATTCGACATGCATCATATAGATAGGAGAGGGAATGTTATTATTTACAGATTAGAACGTTTCTTCGTCTTTCTTGCCAAAGAGCCAATCCCATTGGCCCTTTTTATGCAGCATTGCGAGGACCAGGACCCCTGGAAGATGCCAGACGGAGCCCCAGAAAAGGATTCTCGCAGACCCGGAGCCCTTTCCAGAGGTGCTTACGGGCTTGGTGTTATATCGTTGTTCCTTCCAAAAGATGTACGCACCATATGTCAGCCATGTGTTTAAGATTGCAGAGTCAAGCACAAACACCCAGTCAGTCACCCCATAGTATGACATTGCAAAGCATATAGGAAACATGACAATGGAATATCGAAGGGCCACGCGTGCGTTTAATGCCGGGTTTGTCCAGCACGCCATCACGTGACCTGCTCGTCTATACTCTTCACGAATTCCATGACTGAGGGACATGAAATGAGGAAATTGCCAGGCGTAGAGCAACGCCGCCAAGGTCCACGCGCCGGGATCATTCAGGTTACCCGTAGATGCCGCCCAGCCCATCAATGGAGGAATTGCTCCAACAATAGCTCCCGCCCATGTATTTGCAATGGTCTTTCGTTTCATAGAAGTGTATAATCCGCCATAAAGGCCGATATTAGCCGCTCCCAATGCTGCTACTATAGGGTTCACGCCGAAATAAAGAGCTAGCACACCCACAGTGCCTGAAACACCAGCAAATAAAAATGCCAAACGCGGTGATAACAATCCTCGAACAACTGGTCGAGTTCGGGTCCTCGTCATCATGCCATCAAAAACATGCTCCCGTGCCATATTGATAGCGTTAGCGGACCCTGATGCAAGCGTAGTACCAATCGTCAGGAATGTCAGTTGAGAGAGGGTCGTTTCACATGGAGCCAACGAATACGCTGACATGGCTGATAGTACAACCAATGCTGTTAACCGTGGCTTAGTCAGTGCTAGGTAAGGCGCATACCATGCTTTAGTTTTCCGCTTTCGTCTTGTTTTCGTACCTGTTTCGGATTGGCAGGTCAATGTCTTCTGTACAAACGGGTTTACTACCTGCTCAGTTGTAGCCGAGCTCGAGCTCTGTTGCTGTGTATTCTTTGTCGAGTTTTGCCGTATCAGTAGTAGCTGGGAGTTCGACAAAAAGTTCAGCGTCCCTTGAGCAGCAGTCGTCGAAGCCCTCCGTGTCGTCCACTGGTTTATACTTCGCATCTGAATGGCACCCATGACTCGGCAGGGCAGTTTTCTGCCCATCTCCCGACACACCAGCCTCCCAGAAAGCAGCAAAACCATTATCTCGTAAGGGTGTTGGGACGAAATTTTCATTCGTGGTGATGGTGGTGGTGGTGCTAATTCCTGGAAACCCCTAACCCTGTTTAAGAAGATGAGTTCTTATACCAAAAGCGTTAGCTCCACTAAGGTTGAATATAATTTTTGAGAAGCTCCAAAGAGGTTGGTGTTAGCTTTCCCATGCAAGGACCCGAAAGAAATAAATAATAACTACCACCATAAGCTATTTAAATGGATACTTTTCTACATCTTTGTTTAGATGGTGATCCATCGACATGATCATATCGTGGAAGGTGGATTCACTGTCTTTTCTCGACTTCTGACTGTTGGTTGGTGTTTTAGGCTCTGTATGTAGCGTTGAGTTAAAGGTTGAAGGTTTGTATGGAGAGCCCGTGGATGCAAGCTTCATGTTGATAGGAGAAGATTGTTCAGTGGATTTGAACTTGGCCCAAACAGATGACAGGGGTAGCAAGATGGTGACAAACATGGAAGTAAGAGTGGTCAATGTTTGAGGTGAAGACGGCAAGAAAACGTCCACCATCGTTATTATTGCTGGTACTATCATGCACTGAATTGACATGATGAAAATTATTTGAAATGGGCCGAATTGGCGGAGTCCCATATTTCGGCGACGTCTCAGAGTGATGAACAATTTGACAACAGAAAACAAAGAAAATATCACCACTGAGAAGGTGAAAAGAATTCGTGGGACAGTGTATATCCATGGGTGGTCCAGAACTAGCGAATTGTAGGGGTCTGTTAGTCCAACGCAATTAACAACGACGTAGATGAACCAAAATACCACGTTAGGTATAACTGCAATACCTAGCATCACCCAGGGGACACATTGTCCCACAAAACTAAATGCATCCCGGTACATGGTCCAGCATTGAAAGAATAGTGAACCTTCAATCGACCATATCAAAAACAGCTGAAACACAGAGCTTGCGTTTGAAATACCCTTATCAAACCCTCCAACTCCATTTGCAGACAGTGTCAAAATAGTGGACGTGGAATAAAAATCCCCCAACTCAAAAGTAATGTAGAATACAGTTTCCATCCACAAGAAGAACAGTGACACCTGGTTCAAAATGAAAACCGGTTGTCTCCAGTTCTTGGTGAACAGGAAGCAAACGATGAACATTAATGAACACGCACCAATTTTGACACCAAATATGATACCGTCCTGAACATAGTGTGTCCGTAAGTAATCGAGCTCCTTCAGCTGGTAGCCTACAAGGCCTTGAGTGGTGTTCAAAACAAACGTCTGATTTGTCAAGTCGCCCATGTTCTGTTGTTAACCTCATATCCTCATTCTTTCCGTTCTTTTATAACCGTCATGCGGTCATTTGGAATTTTGTCCTCATATAAAACACCATTGTTCATTCCCCAAACGGTAAGTGGGTGGCGATCCTCTCAACCGTTGGGCTACCCCGCTCAATGGCCCCATCTACCCTCTCGTTTGAAAAAGCTTTAGGCACTCTTCGTTTTCCAGAAAAATGTGCAAAAAGCGTTTTGTTCTGCTTCGCAGAAGAATATGGGCTGCCCAACTTTCGGTGAAGCCGACCCAGGGGGATCTGGGGGCTAACCCCCAGAAAATATCTCGTTTGAAACAGCTTTATCCTAGGCACTCTTCGTTTTCCAGAAAAATGTGCAAAAAGCGTTTTGTTCTGCTTCGCAGAAGAATATGGGCTGCCCAACTTTCGGTGAAGCCGACCCAGGGGGATCAGGGGGGCTAACCCCCAGAAAATATCTCGTTTGAAACAGCTTTATCCTTTCTGTGGAGAGGAGTTAGTTGTTGTCCATTAACGTTCATGGGGTGCTTCGTGGATGAACCAGAACAACGAGCTTTATTTCTTTCCGGTAAACGAAGAAAACCAACAGCTATATAGGACTGCCTTTTGCCAGTGTTGACACCTTGCCACACTTTACAACTTGAGTGGCCCTGTGTTTTCGCCCGAAGTAGAATGAAGAACTGCAGAGCGACGCCTAGATAGTAATACTTTGAGTGCATTTTCCGGGTTTTGTATTCTGAGGAGTAAAACTGGTACTTTGGCTCCTTTTCCTGGAAAAGAAAGCCTGTGGTATTTAGGACCTAGAGAAACGGGTAAAATATGAAATCTGAGGATGGCCCAGAAAAGTGTTGGTGGGAGAGTATAGTTAATTTACAGTTATTAAAAGAAGCCGTTCTCGCCAGTAATAGCTCTACCGAGAATGAGGGCGTGAATATCACTTTGACCTTCGTAGGTTTGAACGACCCACAGGTTATGTGCAATTCTACCGATATGGTATTCGTCACTTGCAGCATTTCCGCCAAACACCTCCATGAGCTTTCTCGAGTTGTTCAATGCAGTATCGCAGTTCTGTCGTTTGATCATGCTGATCATTTCAGGTGCCACAAGGCCTTGGTCCTTTAGACGGCCAACTTGGACTGCAGACATAATGCCGTAAGTTGCATCTGTCAAAGCATCAGCTAGCTTCTTTTGAATTAATTGGTACTTGGCCAGTGGCTGTCCCTTGAATTGCTTTCTGTCTAGCGCATATTGTCGTGTAAGGTTGATTGCTTCCTCCAATGCACCCATAGTGCCCCAAGCAATGCCATATCTGGCACTATTCAGGCATGTGAAAGGTCCCTTGAGGCCTTTAATTTCTGGGAAAAGGTTTTCTTCTGGTACTTCAACGTTATCCATTTGGATCATGCCTGTGATACTGGCTCGGAGACCAGTCTTGTTCTTTAGAGCAGGGGTTTCAAGACCTGATTCAACTTTAGATCGCTCGACGAGGAAACCGCGGATTTCGCCATCCAGCTTGGCCCAAACGACCATCACATCCGCAATAGGAGAGTTGGTGATCCAGGTCTTAGCACCAGAGAGCAAGTAAACTCCTTTTTTGGTTGGATGTGGTTTTGCAACTGTCTCCATGGAACCTGGATCGGACCCGTGGTTAGGTTCTGTGAGACCAAAGCAACCAATCAGCTCACCAGAAGCAAGCTTCGGAATAAAACGCTCCTTTTGTTCGGTGGTACCAAATTCCATAATTGGCAGCATGACCAACGAACTTTGAACACTCATTGCTGAACGGAAACCAGAATCAACACGCTCAACTTCTCGTGCGACCAAACCATAGGCTACAGAGGAAACACCGGGACAGCCATAGCCATCAATAGTGGCGCCAAGCAATCCTAGTTCACCCATCTCTCGCATGATGTTTTTGTCAAAGTTCTCGGTTCTATACCCTTCAAGAACCCGTGGGTACAATTGCTCCTGGCAATAGTCACGAGCCACGTTGGAAATAGCAGCTTCATCCTCCGTCAACAACGTGTCCAGCCTCAATGGGTCCTGCCAGTTGAACTGTGCCTTCATAACACTGGGACGAGTGTGAAAGCCTCGAGTCGCCACTCGAGCAATGCGTTGTCCAAGATTTCTACTAAGCATTTTTGATAAGGAAATGTGTTGTTAGTCGCGGAGTTGTGTCCTATTATATATCTTTTCGGTTGACGGACTCCGGTTCCATTCGGCGCCTAACCATTAGCCGCCCGCGAGACCGGTTTTTCCCCGGACACGTGCGGCTCAGTCTGGGGAGTACTGCAGTTTACCGCGGTTGCCTGGCGCCCTGAGTTTCGCACTCCGAAAAATCTCTGCCACTGGAACGAAAAGAAACCCACCACGCTGCACCATTTTTCCGGTATACGCGCAGGGCATATTTTACCGGGATTTAAATCATGATCATTTCTAGATCTGTGGCGGGCTTTCGATCGATCTCATTAATATTGCAAATATGGCTTGCGAATTAACGTACGTAATATAGATTAAATATATATATACATGTACACGATCGCGAAATTTAACATGTACACGCGGCCGGCCGAGTATATACGTACATGCTATATATATATAGCTATATAGTACTCTGCATGATCGAATTCGACCTCGATATATATATATATATATATATCGATATCGATCGGCATTAATATTGCATATTGTACGTAGCTAGCTCTAGTCGACGTACGTCGATATATATCGATGAAATTAAATTAAATTAATTAATACGTACTAACTGATAATAATATTAATTATGATTAATGTTACCTAGGCCTGAATTAATTTCAAGCTCAAGACTAAGTCCGGTGTGTGATTAATAGAAGAGAGGTACGTGCACGTGAGAAGACTTGCCAGATCTAGAGGCGTTGCGCGTGAAGGGTACCGGAGTCCGATTGCCCATGTGCTCTAATTTCTCTACCGCCTGCGGATATATGTATATACCCGATTTTCAGGCTGCTTGTGGGTATGCCCCCGGCAGCCTCGCTAGAGTTAGAATTGGGCACCTCTCCCACCAGTCGACATGAATTGCCATTGAGGGTCCGTTTCAGATCTAGCAAAATTATTGGGAGTGTCATGAGGATTCTGAGCAGAGAAAGGTTGTTATCCTGTAAACGAAGGGCTCATGGCTGCCTTTCGGAGAGCGGCTATCGGGCAAAGAGGCGCGTTACCGTGGCAACAGCGGGTTGGAAGGCCTCATATTTTGGTGGGCACGTTTTTTGCTCGGAATCCCCGATCAACACCCGAAACCACCAAACAAGCAACTCCCAAACGACAATCTTGCAGTCAAGGGCATTTGTGTGGAGGTACTTTGTACTATTTATAACGCGAATATTGCATGGTGGGTGGATAGTGAACGTCAATTGCATGAATGAAAGAGAATTTTCTCACTTGGGTGCACTATCTGCTCAATATTGCATGTTATTTTATATAAAATGCTCGTTAATTGCCGCTTATTGACTCGAGCGGAGCTATGTCTACACCCGTTCTGAGGATTACGCGCGAGTATTTAATGTACGCTATTCACACATCATAGAAAGTTATCCTAGGAACGAGTGTATCGTTAATTTGAAACACAGTTAGGCTTTAAATGCTATAGGCAGCGAAAGGTTGCGCGGACGAAGATCGTTTGATCTGAATGAGCAGAGAACATGAAAGCTAGGTACAGTCGTTCGGCAGATAGTTAGTGATCTGCAGGTCTTGAGTGAGCACATTAATCTCGATAAAATGCTCAACGAGTGAAAATGGAGTAATTAACATTACATGAACGGCTTCTAATCCTGGACTATTTAATAGAGGAGTTTAGCCAAGCAGCGCGTGGATATACCACATAGATCGTACACGATGCAACCGCTCAGGGTCCAGAACGGCGTAACGTATAATTGTACCGATATTGGGTCGGCTCATTTTGAGATGGGACACCAGGAGTCCCAGGCAATGCTGCCATGGGAAGATGCTACGAAGTATGCTCGATGGACAATGTGGTTTGTGATTGTTACTGTGTTCATTTTGATGATGAAAAGGGGGGCAAATCTACTGGCTGACCATCGAAACAAAAATGCCAAATCGTTCTACATTCCACTACGGTCGAGTTTGACGGCGATTTGCCGGTTCATTGGCTACAGGAGGCTACCACAATTTGTGACAAAGTACACGATCTTCCCTTCTTCTGTGGGAATTGTACTGTACGTGCTGGCGGGGCTCCTATTCTTGTTGTGCATTTGCTTCATTCCACATTTTTGGTATCGGACGTGCTTTAAGTTTGGCAGTCCGCCAATGGCTGTGCGCGCAGGATTGATTTCAAACGCATTGACGCCAGTGATATTCGCCCTGTCGGGAAAGGTTAATGTTGTGACCGCTCTAACTGGTGTAAGCTACGAGAAGCTAAACATTTTCCACGCTGCCTCCGCCTGGACAAGCTTTTTATTTGCCTGGATCCATGCCGTTCCTTTCTTGGTTCAGCCTGTGTGGGAAGGAGGCTATGGTTGGCTGAACCATTTCTTCACCACCTCTATTTACGACATTTCAGGCACCGTGGCCACTATTCTTTTGACGATCCTATGCCTTTGCTCGCTAGGAACGATTAGAGAAAACTTTTATGAAGTTTTTCTTCATGTCCACTGGCCAACCGCAATTGCCTATCTTGGTGTTCTCTTTTGGCATGACGGCCAATCACTAGAGTCTTGGTCCTACTTGTGGGGTACTCTGGCAGTTTATGCGGCTGGGCTTCTCTACAGGTACTTCAAAAAAACCAACTACCTTCAGTTGCGTGGAAATTGGTTTACGAATGACACAGCTAGCATTACTGTTCTCCCAGACCGCGCTGTGGAAATTAGTATCTTCAGCCGACTACCTATCCGTTGGCTCCCTGGTGAGCACATCTTTATCCGATTCCTTTCCATTGAACCTCTTTCAAACCACCCTTTCACGCTTGCAGGACTCCCGGAGTATGATAAGACATCGCGCTTTACCAAAATGAGACTCATTGCCAGACCATACAGTGGATTTACTAAAAAGCTCTTTGAACAAGCATCTAATAAGCTAACTCAGTCTCAGAAAGTTCTCTGGGATGGGCCATATGGTGGGGTTGACAGAGATGTTCTTTCATTTGATGATGTGTTCTTGATCTGTAGTGGTTCTGGCTCCACTGCTGTCATTCCTTTCCTCAAATACATAGCCCTCGAGCTGTCCAAAGGTAGGAAATTGCCAGTTAAACGTATAAGGGTCTTGTGGTGCGTTAGATACCTGGAGGCGTTTGAATGGTTCAGAAAGGATATTGAAGATGCATTCAATCTGCTCCCTGATCCTTCTATTGCTCAATTTCATCTCCATGTCACTGGTGGCAGGGCACCGACTGACCACCCTTCAGCTTCTGATGTCACTGAAAAGAAAATTGACGAAGCGACTTCCTCCGCATCGTCTGCTACAAACACCTTCCCATCTAATATTTCTATTCTCCATTCTCGTGCCAGCATTAAAACCAAACTAACCGATTGGAGCTCTCAATCTGGTACCAGAACAATAATTATCTCTTCTGGTTGCCAGAGTGTCCGAAATGATACTGCTAATACTGCTGCAAGCCTACAGAAACGTATTCTTCTTCGTCAAAAGTCCGACACTGGATCTACAGCCAAAGAAATTTACTTGCATACTGAAACCTTTGGTTGGTAATTCCCAGTCCTCCTGTAAATATAGTCTTCTATCTAATATGAATGGTTCACTTCCATCATTATTTCCTTGGGGGCTTGTCCCCAGTCTGCTTCTGGGATTGTCGGCCCAAAGGCTCTGTATCAAGTTTTTTCCGTGAAAATAAACTAATAATTGGTCTTACAACAATGTAGAGTTCATGTTACAAGTCTCTTTCTCTGAAGAACAGAAAAACACTTTTGGCATCTTTTAGAAAAGTCGGGTCAACTTGGAATTTGTAACAAAACAAATTTGGTCTGAAGTCAAATCTTCACAGCACCGACGGTCACCTGTTCTGACAAAAGAAACAGACAATTTAACTGAAAAAAAAGACGGCGATTAATTACCATTCAAAGCTCATAAATATTCTTCTATGGGATTTGGCCGGTAGACGGTGTATCAGGAGAAGTTTGTGACCAACACGATGGAGATGCCAGAAGACGCGGCTGGTGTGGTCGAGATAAGATACAATTGTGCTTAACTTTCCCTTTTCATCCTCCTCAACTTTGGGTTTGCGTAGATAATGCTTTCTCCTGAACCGTCTGAATGGCAGAGCTCTCCGCCTGTGTCCTCGCCAGATGTGCTTTCGCCGTCTTTGTCTGTACCGCTTTCTCCCCAACACATGATGGAGCCCTTTCCATTCAGCCTCTCCATTCAAGACATCCTTCACCTGTCGTCTTCGTGACTTGCGGGGGATCGGTGCTTCAAAATAATACGGCGACATCCAAAAACTGTGTTGATAGAAACCCTCTGGGCCCAGACAAGCTTAGGAACCCTAACTACCCGAACCTTAATATAGCTCCAGCGAACATCAATTTGATATTCAGCTAGACCAATCACGGCTCACTTGGAGACATCCTAACCCAGAAGTGTATTTTACCCCCTGGACCGACTGCGCCATTTTTGAGGCGGATCTGCCCCTGGGGTTTTAAGAGTTCGTCGAAACCTTCTGCAATACAGAACAATGCTTTTGCTTCTTTTCTGAGCAAAAACAAAGAATACTATTTTCAATTGGCGTCTTGGACATATATATATATCTGCGTTCACTGATTGTGGTGGTTAGGGTTTCTAGTATTTTGGGTAAGAAGTAAACGTTGAGGTAAGGGTTTTACCGCATGATATGCCATGCTGGGGAATAGCTTTTCGGCACAGGTGCTGAGATATATCAAGCCACCGCTGTCGAATGACAGACAGGCTGTGATAAATGCAATTTCTGCATTGGATCAGTATGAACCGAGATCCTTGGAACAAATCCAGAAGAAAAGGCGGTTGTTTGCAAAGATGCCATCTAGGCATAAGGCAATGGCCAGCAATGCTGGATATTTAGACAGACTTGAAGCTGTGACAGAGGCAATATTTGAAAACAGTTATGTGCTCAAGGAAATGTCTGAATATGCAAAACTGCATCATTCTATAACGCCACATGAATTGCGGTTTGCGGCTTCAACGCCGAATACGCGTGTTATTGAAATTCTCGAACACTTAGTAAGGGATTGGTCTCTCGAGACAGTGGATAATCGTAAAGGTCTTATTGACCCTGTGTTAAAACGGCTCGAGGCATTTTTGCCAATGACATCTGGGAGCCCTCCTGAAGTGTTGGTCCCAGGATCAGGACTGGCGAGGGCTGCCTTTGAAATTGCTCAAAAGGGTTATAAGACGACAGCAGTGGAATATTCAATGTTGATGGACATTGCATCGAAGTTTTTTCTTCAAAACAGTCGTCGCAGTCAGCATTACACCATCCACCCTTACATCCATGAGTTTTCGCATCAAGTAAGCAAGGATTGTCAACTAAGAGGCGTCGAGATACCGGAGTTGAATGCAATACCGCACTTACCTAACTTATCGCTCACATACGGTGACTTTACACAAGTGAGTTACCAGTACGACGCGATTGTGTCCCTGTTTTTCATTGATACCGCTGAAAACATCTTTTCATATCTCGACAATATATACGAACTAACAAAACCCGACGGCATTTGGATCAATTTTGGTCCTCTAAAATGGGGAACAGCACCTCAGGCAGAACTTACTATGGAAGAACTGGAAACAGTGCTAATAGACTCGGGCCAATGGGTAATCCTTGACAAGTTTGAAGGTGAAAACAGTTACAACGGTGACCCTAAATCCCTTTGGACCGCCCAGTATGCATTACGAGGCTGGGTGGCTAGAAAGGTTCTTAAAGATATCTAGTTTACCCATCTCTATAAAAAGCACACTGTTCTTTCTAACCACCTCCAAGACTCGAGTCAGTCTACCAGACTGGCTTCCCAGCGAAAACCTGACGTACAAGTGTTCAGAGTGTTCTTTTTCCTGGAAAAGAAGCAAGCTGTATTGCCTCGAAGACTTAGGGCTCCCGGAGTACGGTCAAGCCGGCTCTAGACGTAGGAATTTAGACGGAATGACCCCAGAAAACAAACTCCTGGGTCGGGATTGCGAGTGACCTGCCCACTGTACCTCCATGGCTCCAACATAGGAACAGATTCACCATCTCCTAATCTCGGCAAAGCCAACCCAGGGTGTCTGGAACCGCATCAGAAAGGTTCTGGGTCATTGTAGCTCTGAGAGGCTTTGATGCATCTGAATAAATAAGAGCCGTACAAAATGTCACCCGAATCTTGGAGATTTGGGCGCAATTTGGTGCATACCACCATAAACTGTATGAAGTTTTTCTTTTGTAACATTGATTAAAAATTACATTAACCCATTATACTTGGTCATTATTCGTCATAACCTGCAGTTGCACGAGATAGATCTACTGCATGGTCCAGATAAGCCTTCCAACGATTCAAGCAAGCTTTGTAGGCTTCGCTACGTCTGGCAGTATCGATGGTCTTGACTTGCACTTTGTAAAGGCCACTGACAGGACGGTGGTCCGAGACTCTGACAGTGTGGCTTTGATATTCAAGCGGAGACACCCGAGAGCCACCTCTATAGTATATGCGATCACACCAGGCAGGTACTCTTCGTTTTTCGCTTGTATCGTATTGATCAGTGCCGAGGTCAAATTTGTAGGTAGGGTAGAAGCGGATAGGGGGTTCTTGGAACACTCGGAGTCGCATTCCAGGATTTCTGCTGATTTGGTCCAAAAGCTGGTCCTTACCCAACAACAAGTCCAGATCGCCCTCTTGGATTGCCTTCATCGCCACTGGTCTATGCATGTCAATTCTATAGTTCATGTCCCCAGAAAAGAAACAGATTTCGTGATCCATAATCATAGTTCCATCGCCACCATTGACAAATATACCTTTTCCAGTCAGTTTGCTATTGGCAGCATCTTCCAGGAACTGCGTTTCGAGAATGGTTTCAATGTCCTTGTTTCGCTGCATGGTACCTGATTGACCTGCAGCCAAATGAACATTAACAAAGCACAAGGAAGAATCGTCAATGATCAACCGAACAGCCAGCCCTCCTTTATTTCCATGTAATCCACCCAGGCCAGTTTTCACAGAGGATGACTGAACACTGCGCATGCGAGGCAGCAGAGATTCCTTAATAAATACACAGGTGAAGAGACCAACCATGTTGTTGGAATGCACAAGTTTATAGGGCTCAGAAAGATAATCACAAATAGCAAAAAATAGCCGGTCCTGCCAAGCTTTGTATTGATGCGAAATGTGAGAGCTCGTATTGACGTCTTTATCTTTTTTGCGTTTAGAAAACATGGTCTTAGCAGTAACAGACTTGTTATCTAATTCAACCAACTCTTGGAACCCGAACACAATCACGTCCGCCCGGTCACCTTGATAGCCCGTCAAAGCAACATGCAAAAAGCTGTTGTCGACATTGTTAGTTTCGAGATCCGAAGGTTTCGCTGCACCGCTATTCCATGTGATCAGCTGCACTTTTATGTCGCTAAACGTCGAAAATTCCTCATCATGCTTGTGCATGTCCATTTCTATTAAAAACGCGTTAGTAAACAGCAAAAACGATAGGACAACGCGGAAATAAGCTTACCAATCCAATCATGCTTTAGTAACCCGTCCCAGATGCGTACACAAAGATCTGTGGAGAAGGTAACAACCGGAAGGTTGCCGTTGGGGAAACACAATGACGCATCGTAACAATGGATAGCTTGTACAGGACCATCGTGTGCCTTCCACTCCTTCATTACCTTCCATGGTCGTTGACCAACATCACACACCATGACATTACCATTTTTGAGCCCAATCCATAGATACTGTCCTACTCCTTTGATGCAACAGACTTTGTGAGCTGACACATTGACCGACTCCAAAGCGACCATTTTAGACTGGGAATAAATAGTCACGGAACCATCTTCATGTCCAAAAAAGACCAAATCTGGTCTCGGTTTTAACCTTCCGGAACAACTAAACTCACCGGCTTGTCGACCAGATGGATTGCGGAATGATGGCAAAGGACGTGGAGTTAGGATAAACTGAGAATTGCCGTCAGACGAAGGTTGATATATATTCGTCTGACGGTTTCTGCCAACCCATAGCTGTGCACCCACGGGAGTAACTGCCTTGAAATTTGGGGTAACCCGATGAGTTTTCGGTGTTTCTGACAATTCGCCCTCCCACACGCCTAATTTACCGTCGTCACTCAATGTCCACACGCATGTGCCGTGCCGTTGAATGAGAACCAACGGGGTCAGATGCACGTTTGGTCGCTTGTACATGATTTTACCAGGTTGATCTAGAGTGATTTCCCACAATTGGCCATCCTTTGTACCCAGCCAAAGAACGGTACCTTCTCTCTGTGGGTCATTTGGCATCGGCTTGAAACCAGCAGCCGTAACTCTGGTGTTTTCATGTGCCATGCTCCATACCTGCTCACCAGTCTCAAGATCATGCACAATTGTTGTCAACGAAGAAACACATAGATATCGACCATATAATGCTACCGCCTTAACTTCAGATTTAGCATGAACCTCATGCAACACGCCTTGGAAAATTGGCGCTCGTCGGTTCGCTTGCGAAGAATCCGGATAGCCAACAGCATCCTGTGTTGATGGATAATCCACTCCATCACCATCATATTCATCATCACTTCGATAAGTCGTTTGTTGTTGCACTGGAGCCAATGGCGGTGTTTGTGCTGGCGGCAGTGAGGGTATCGGTGGACTTGTAGCCATTTCTTGTTGTTGTGGCTGTTGCGTTGGTGGTGCAAGCGGCTGCTGTTGTGTCTGCGTTAGAGGCTGCTGCTGTGGTTGTTGCTGATGCTCTGGGTGTGGAATTCTAGCCTGAGGGGACAGGGAACGGGAAGGTCTAGGTGGCAAAGACGGTGGAGCTGGAAGATTTTCATACGATGGGTTGCCGTTCGGAAGAGGAAGGTGGGGGTTGGAGCTGCTAGCACCTTGCACGCCACGTGGCGGTGGTGGCGGTGGTGGCATCACTCCAGCAGAGTTTGGGTTCGGGGATCTGGGGGAAGTTTGTGGAGCGCCCATATTTGGGGAGGTATTTGGATGGAAATAACTGTTTTGGTTGTTAATTGCGTTAGATTCTGGCGGAGTGACCGGGGTAGGGGATGATGACGTGGTTTGCGGAGGAGCCAATGAGTGGCTTTGCTGCTGTTGTTGTTGAACCGTGTCTAACTGTTCCACAGCCTCCAACATCTTTGATTGCCTTTTTGGAGCAGGGGCCCCATTGACTGGCGACCTAGGCGGAGGAGGAGGTGGAGGAATTGGCTTTGCAGCATTATTGGGGGACCCTGGTGTGCTGACGATTGGATTTTGCTGTTGCTGAATTCTCGGGGTTGTACTTCGAGGAGGTGGTGGTACCGGTGGAGCCTGTTGATGCTGTAGTTGAGGAGTGGACACCGTGATATCCGGTGTCGGTGCTTTAGGCGGCTGTTGTGGTTGCTGGGCTTGGGGTGGTTGTGGCGCTTGTGGAGCCGGCGCAGAACGTGAACTTTCGTTTATGCCCAGGGCAGCAAAGTTTGAACTCAATCGAGCCGGCTTAGGAGCCACAATAGGCTTTGGTTTCGAAGCTACATGGGTCGTTGGCGCAGGAGGGCTGAAATTCTCATTATTCGAAACACCCCCCTCACTCATACTTCGAGCTGAACTAACAGATCCCAAACCAACCGTCGATTCATAAGCAGTTTGCTGAGAGCCAGTATTGGAGGGCCCAGAATATGACTGTGAAGTAGTTTTGTTCACAATACTAGGTCGCCCTGGCTGCTGCTGCTGTTGTTCCTGCTGACTACCACCATTCGACAGCTGCTCCCAGCGACTCTTTACGTCCAATACAGATGGCAATGAAGACTGATCAGTAGAAGATGACATTTCTCAGACAGGACGTCAAATATCAATAGCACATCAGAGAAAAATTCTAACCCAACAACGCCTTCTAAATGTTGTGTGGCATCAATCACACACTTTCCTGTACGTTAAAGGGGTAAGACGTCGCTGGCGCCCTCCTAACACTGCCCTTCTGCATCAAAAAACGGCTCCGATCGGCGGTCCGCATGCGCGCGGCGCGCTTACTCAAATTCCGTCAGGCACATAATTTTTTTATTCAGATTTCAGTTAAAAAAAGAGCTAAGAGATGGTACTGTTGTTGAGCAGGGGTCACCGGGCTGTTCGTATCTGTTATCGTTGTTGTCATACTGAGCTAGGGCCAGTATGTGGGTGGGAACGGTAGGCCGTTGATGCTCGAACTGAAACACATTACACCGCAATTACCCCTGAGCTCAAGTAAAAACAGCTACGTAAAACACAATACACCTGAATGAGTAGAAATACTTCTTCTTTCTCAGGCAGAGGTAAAATGTTTTGTTGTATGCAGAAACATAGAAAGTGAACATATTACCAACTGAGTCAGGGAAAAAGTAAACCTTGTCCACTCGGCGAAACGGCGAATAACCAAAGCAAGTTGTCACTCCACGCTTTAGCCGCAGCCAACAGCTCTTCTGTTTAGAACAAAAAGAACCCCAAAAGCGAAGAAAGAACGCAATATACAAAGCGTACGTAATCCGAAAAGCGGATCGAGGGGGTTTAACGGCCTGTCACGTGGGTGCAGGGGGCTGCCCCCCGACAAACCTGGCCCCCTGCAAACCTAACCCAATTGTGATTCCCAGAGTGTTGCCCTGTTCTGTAGTCCTTCCTAATAGAACCGAAAAGCGGAGAAAGCAATGGGCCCCACATCGTCCACAAAACAGACCCAGGACGTTCGGACGTGTCCCTAAGAAAAAGCCTGCATGTAGTTAAAGAAAGCGAGGGGAGGAATCCACAATTGCCTCAGAAAGTGGAGGGGGTTGAATGTAACCCGGGAAACGAACAGAACAGTTGTAGGATAAGTAGAACTGACTGTTTGAGACCGGGTAGTATGATCTTGGAACTGTGAACAAGTCATTGTTCGGATAAGACATCTCCAAATGTGTGGTAGAGAACTTGAGAAAATGTCTTCAGTTCCGTTTCTGTGTCTTCTCTTGTTACAGTGGAAAAAGGTGATCGTAATAAATTATATGGAACGGTTAGACAGTCTAGCGGCTTTAAATCTGCTGACTTTGATGGGGTTTCCATTCTCATCAAGTGATTCAAACTCTCTTTCCGCGTCGGATTGTTTGAAACCTCCGGTTTTTTGGATGAGTTTATTTCTGATTCGATGATATTCAGTTGAAATTTCGGCCATGCTCACTGAAAAATCTTCATCAGAGTCCGAATCATCCATAGCATCGAGAAAAGATGGGGGGACTGGTGTGCTTGTTGGGTTTTCTTGGATATTAGTTGAAAGAATTGGTCTCGAGTCTGGGTTTTCTTGTTCTTGTAATGGCTCTTCATCTTCGTCACCACTGTCTCTATCATGAGCTTGTATGAATTGCTCTTCAGTTACGACCGCGTTTTTGAAGTGTTCTTTGGCCAGATCATATACCTCCTTGCTGAAAACATCCTGCGGCTTCATCGTCGACGCAACATTTTCAACTGTGTCGCTAATTTGTTGCTCTTCAGAGATCTCTAACGGAACAATTGTTTGCTCACCTTCCATTCCTGGAATTGGCGTCGGGGCTTGTGCCTTGACGTGCTTCAGCTTTTCAGGTTGACGTAGAAGAGCGGGAGGGATTTTCTGATTCCTGGAGGGTGTTGGGGCGTTGGGTGAGATGCTGAAGATGTTACGCCGGCTAGGTTCGTTAGTTTGTGATTGTGAAGGCAATGATGTCTTGTCTTCTTTACTCACCGACTTGGCTTCATTAACAGGTGGCGCTCTTTCCATTATATCACCCACAGGACCATTTTTTTCAGTTATCTCAGCAGTCAAAGGGCCAGTGGAGTCATTTATAACAGTTTGTTCAATGGCCACACTCTCTTTTACATCGCCCACGGGGCCAACCATATTAGACTCTAGAGGTTCATTCTTTTCCTGAATATCACCAACAGGTCCCTGTCGTTCTTTGATAGCGTCTATAGGTGTTCCTTCAATGACTGTAGACTTCACTGGTGAGGCTGATTCAACGAAATTCTCCTCTATAACTTTGTCCATGGACTCTGCCTGAGCCGCGCTATTGCCTCTTTTCACAGGACCCTGCTCACCAACAACTGGAACAACATTCTCCCAACCAACTGACGGGGCAAAGTTGTTTTTGTTTTCCATTCTTTCGGCCTTGAAACGAGAAACTCTCTTTTTCTTCTTAGTTTCAAGTTCAGATTCAGGTTCATTTCCAGGAGCTAACACGCCACTCTCTATGTGAGAATCAGACTGAGCAACCCTGGTTTTGTCAAAGCGGTTGATTTCAACTTCACTGGCAAATCTGACTTGCTTTTTACCGGCAGAATCAGGAGATGGTCTGTTATTTTTGGCCTCCAAAGCCGCCGCCTCAGCAGCCTTAGTGCGCTTTTCAACCTCCTCCAGTGTAAGCCTTTCATATCCAATAGAACTTCGTCCGTATTCGTCTTCCTCTTCATCATCATCGTCCTCCTCATAGTCTTCTTCAAACTCCCAATCCACACCGTCGAAATGCATATCTTCTTCATTTTTAGTCAAGTCGTTAGCAATAAGCTCCAACTGTAGTAGATCTTCAGTGTCTATAGAATGATGATGATGGTTCAGAGATTGCTGTTTCACAGATTCGGACATTTTCTTGACAGGGTCGATAACAGACACTTCGTCCTGGTTATGATTTTTTGACCGATCAATAGAATCACTGGAAGGTTTCTCCTGTACATCCCCACCTTTAGAATGGCTCTGGTTCTTTGTGTTGTCGTCTTCCTCAGTAACCTCGCTTATGCGTCCAGATTCCTGCGGAATCTTTCCTTCCTTAAGCCCCATGAACCTTTTCATGGACTCTGGAGGCTTGTCCATGGACCTACTTGAAGATTCCGAATTATTCGACTTCTTCAGAATAGATTTGGGTTGAGATTGAGCCTTTTCATCCTTTGGCACCTCCTCCTCCGATGGCGGTCGCGGGGGTCCGTAAACTCTCTTTCCACCAATGAGCTTGTAGCCTTCGCTGTCATATTCCTCATTTTGATTGGAATTTGCACCACTTCGCTCGTTCTTGATATCCTCTTCCCGTTGCTGAATTAACCGGGTCAGATGCTTTTCAGCAAATTCCTTCAAATCATGATCCTTCTTTTGGGGTTCAACACTCGATGAAACCACATTCCCCTCTTCGTCAAGCTCCTCATGAATATCCATCATAGGTAACCCTTCTGGCGTCGTGTAGTCGTCCAGGCCATCGTTTTTAGTCTCCTTTTGCACATCTTCATCAAAATCAAGCTTCTCCAAATCAGCTACAGCCTTCCTGGCTGAATCCAAATTGTTATTAATCTGAGTAATCTCTTCACCCAGCTTATGTAGCCGTCGTCTAACAAACCCTAGCGAATCCTCGACGGATTGTTCGATAAACCAACCGTCGCCGACAAATAGTTTGACTCTATCATTGACCACCAAAATTTCGGGCTCCTGACTTAAAGTCCTTTCAACGTCCAAAAACTCACGCTCCTTATTCTCTACATAGCTCAGATGAAACTCTAAACCGAGGATCTTCTGATTAATCCGATCTCTCAGAGGTGCCAGAGCCATTAAAAAAAAAAAAAAAAAGTACCGGAAGATAACGGGCTCACCACCGTTGGGACATCTGTTTACATCATCTAACGAGCTAAAAACTAACACAAATCTAAACAACCACGATGGCGCCCTCTCAACTACAAATCAAAGTCAATGCTCTCAAGCGACTAATGAAGGAACAGGCCCTCTACAAAAAGGAGGCCGAGTCCGACGCAAAACGTGTCGAACAGGCGAAAGAAGAGGGTAAGGATGAGTACGAAATCAAAAAGATGAACGAAGTCCTCCAAGAAACCCAACAGATGGTCCCTGAATTGAACAAGAAAATACAAACCACCCTCAACGGCCTCAAAGATCTCCTCTCCTCCGACATTGACGAAGACACCACTGCCGCCAAAGAAGTCGTACAGGAAGCTGAACAGTTCCTTCAAAATTAACCCTTTTAGATTCAACCCCTTGGGAGTAAAATCAATTGATTACCCATTTACTTAATTTTAGCCACACACCTGCTTTGCGGATTCACGTGTCGATTGACTTTACAAGCTATTTCATGTTTCATTTCTGGGGCACGTGACCCGGTCCGCTTCGCGTAAGAACTGGCCTTTGCTAAACTCTAGAACTAGCTTTCTGAAAGCTACGGGACCATCCAATCTCGGCCAAGCCGAACCTCTGGATTTGGGGGAAACCCCCTGAAAAAAAAAATAAAAAAAAGACAGGTGGATAAAAGTGTGTGATAATGCAAGTTAGTATTTATTTCATAGGACGGATTCCTGTCTGGGCTTGATAATCATCCAGGGCCTGTTGCCATTCATCTTCAGCGGACATGGGTGCGTCTTGTTCCTGTTGCTTCATTCGTTCCTCTTGTTCTTTTGTTTCTGCTTCGTCATACTCTTCTTTGTAGTCAATCCAGCGTTCCTGAATGTCTGCGACAGCGTTGCCTAGATAACCACCCTGGCGAGTGGCTTCAGCCCAAACGGTGTCACCGCCGATCTCGGTGGAGCCGAATAGATAGCCATTCGCCCTGTCGATAACAGATAACAACGCAATCATGGACTTTTTATCTTCCACTGCCAGCACCTCAAAATTCACTAGTCCGTAATCGTCAACGACTTCCGCAATGGCCTCCGTCAGCTTTGCAAACTTTTGTCCCAGGAACGTCGGAGATTCCTTTTCTATCAATGGGAACAAATGCGACAAGTCCTGCACCTCTGTGTAAAAGTCCAGATTGAAGGGAAGTTTTCCATAACTCTTTAATAGGTCGATTTTGCTCAGCACATTAATATGGGGCATGTCCAATTGCAGCATGCTTCGCAACGCCATCAGCAGAACAGAAACGTATTGCGAGGGCGACGTGATATAGAACGAATCGATTAGATGAACCACCACTAATCGATAGTCCAGCTTCTCCAAACGCTTGAATATATGTTGCAAAGCCGAGTGGTGGGTAAATAGCTCCACTTGTCCAGGACAATCAAACACTAGATACTCATTCTCCCCCAGCTTTTTCAACTGCTCTACAAACTCATCTAAGCTCTGCTCAACCTCCTCTAATGCAAACATAACCCCACCATTCGGCCCGAGGTTCTCTTGGTCCATCACATCCTCCAACGTGGTAAAATCCCGAATATCCAACGCACACGGATAATTTGTTCTATCATTGGCCGGGTCCAAATTCACCACAGACGTCTTCCGCCCGACCGCTTGCAGGAACTGATACATGCCATAGCAATATGTAGACTTCCCCGATCCAGGAGGCCCAATCACTAATTGGCCGAATGGCATATCTTACAAATCAATCTTACAAATCAAGTTTTCCAGTCAAATCCCCGTACCGTGGAGTGTTCTTCCCAACGCCACACTTAAACTTTCTCGCATACATGCACACCACGGATCGCTGATCGCAAGGTCATTTTAACAATCGCACAGTCTAGCTCAATAGGTTTAATTTGAATTATCAGGTTATTGATTTTCGGAGGTACGTCCCTCGACTCCTGGGTCCGGCGTATAGTTTCTTGAGGCCAATTAACCCGAAAAAAAATCATCACCATCACCAACTCACCTAATTCGTTTAAAAAAAAAAAAAAAAATCAGTTTACGGCTTTCTTGGACGGGGCAAGCTCCCAAAGTCTAGATTCCCCTGGGTACACGGTACACTTCTCGTACTTCGGATCCGATATATAACTTTCTGTACTGACTGAAAGAACGTCCGCAATAAGAGTACATTCGGCACTTTTAGTTACCGTAGCCAATATCTATTAAAAAGGACCAGACATACAGCTTCAGAAACTCAATGGGTAGAATCCGGATTATGTCTTTCGCAAAGGGAACAAGTGCTCTCGATTCTTTTCTAGAAAGAACAATATACATAAACTAATCAAGGGTTGTCTACGCCTCACTTTTCATCCTACCAAACTTCCGCGAAGTGAGCCCCTGGATCTTGGCTTGGGTGTGCTTCAGAATATTGTTAATTTATTGATTAATTGAAATCGACTGCTGGGGAAGATGAATTTGTTAGTGCTGAGATGTACGCGGAGATGGGAGCTGGGAAAGTTGGGAGCGAACGCCACATTAGAGACGAGAGGGATATAGAGAGTTAAACAGCATTAGAGATGGCACCTGTAGAATCGACGTCTGCTCTTCCGAATCAATCCGTGACTGTTGCGCCGCTGGTGCTGTTATCGGTGGTAGATCATTACAATAGAATTGCGAAGGACACCAAGAAGCGTGTGGTGGGTGTTCTTTTGGGGGACAACACTGGGTCGACCATCCACGTCAAGAATTCGTTTGCCATTCCCTTCGAGGAAGATGAGAAGAACTCGTCTGTGTGGTTTTTGGACCACAATTACATTGAGGCCATGGGCGACATGTTCAAGAAGGTGAATGCAAAGGAGAAGCTCATTGGTTGGTATCATAGTGGGCCAAAGCTTCGGGCCTCAGATCTCCAGATCAACGAATTGTTCAAAAAGTACACCAGCGATCCACTTTTATTGATTGTTGATGTCCAGCCAAAGGATGTCGGCATTCCAACCGATGCCTATCTAGCCGTTGAGGAGATTAAGGACGACGGTACCGCCGCAGACAAGACCTTCGTCCACGTCCCATCGCTGATAGAAGCTGAAGAGGCTGAGGAAATAGGCGTGGAACACCTTCTTCGCGACATTCGGGACGCAGCTGCCGGGTCTCTCTCCACCAGAATCACAAACCAGCTTCAGTCACTTCAGGGCTTGCACAACCATCTACGGGATATTGCCCAATACCTGCAGAAGGTCATGGACGGCGTACTGCCCGTTAACCACGTCATCCTAGGCAAGCTTCAAGATGTCTTCAACCTTCTACCAAACCTGGCCACCCCGACCCAGCTCTCCTCGGAAACTAGCAATGATACTAAGGATACCAACATCCTTTCCACCGCCTTCACCGTCAAAACTAACGACGAGCTCATGATGGTTTACATTACCTCTCTCGTCCGTGCGATCATCGCCTTCCATAACCTCATCGAAAACAAGATCGAGAACAAGGGTAAATCTGAGAAAAACAACAATAATAACAACTCGAATGGCGAAGATGAAAAAGACAAGAAAGACGATAAAAAGGAGGATAAGAAAGATGACTCCAAATAATTCGTATTTATAATAAACAACCTCTGCTCTATTTCCTGGCATGCCTTCAGCCCCCCTGGGTCCTCATCGCCAACTCCTGCTACACCATCCGTATTAAGGAAGCCCTAAACCAACAGACTGGGGAACTAGCTCCAAGGAACGAACTACATGGTTTATAGTAGAAATGTTAGTTCTGTTGGTAGATCAAAAGTGGTTGGCTTGTTTACCCACAATTCGGCAAAGCCGCCTATAGGGGTTGAGGACGTGCCCCCAAGAAAACAGTGTTAGATCAAGGTACCTACATAAATCAAGTTACGTGGTTGGCTTTGCTATATGTTGATTCTGGGTCGTTGAGGTCTATTGGATCGATATTTTCGCCGGCTTCGAGAATTTTGATAGCCCTCAACTTGGTACAGGTTTTCAAGGTTTTCCATTTTTCGTAAGAAACTGATGATTTCAGAGTTAGAGTTAAGCGTATTTTGGAGGCATGCCCCCAGAATACACCTTGTCGAATGACCTTCTTTTCCAGAAAAGAAGCAAAAGCGTTTGTTCTGCTTTGCAGAAGACCAGTTTCTACTCAGAACTCGGCGAAGCCGACCCCGGGGGTCTGGGGGGATGCCCCCAGAAATACACCCTGTCGAATGACTTTCGACCATGTGTAGGGCTGTATCATTGGAGGCGATGGAGTGACTGAAGATTCCTTTAAAGCAAGGGTTGGGGCTCATTTTTTTGAGTTCAAGAAAGCGATTTTCGGGCGTTTGGATGGCAGCAGTACCAAGAGAAATGTTTACATCAAGGGGGCCGCGCTTCATAGGCCGTCTAAGAGTTTGTGGAATCTGGCTGAAGATGCCTGTTCCTTCAGATTATGTAGCATCTGAAGAATACATGACATTAACTTCTTTCTTGAAAACAAGGTTGCAACAATAGCTGGTAGCTCTTCATTCAATTCTTTGAAGTCGATTTCCAATTCTGTTATCGTTGGTTCCAGGCGTTGAGCAACCTTCAGAAGGCTAAGAGAATCACCCGATATACGAAACACATAGTTTTGCGAGCTTAAAGTCATTAAATCTCCACCAATTGAGATGTCCCCAGTGTTTCCAAACAGCAAATTAATAAGTGGTATCAATTCGAGGGACCGTTCAGGCCTAAGCTTCTTGTCAATGCGGAAGGTTGCGGGAAAGTCCAACAAGTTGTGAAAACAAAGCAGTTGCTCAAACAGCTCGATGGTCATACAGAGTCATGTTCTTAGATAAGACCAATGCAATCCTCACGTATTTGAACACCTGTGATCGGTGGGATTAGTTGTTCTGCTTTGCGAGAGATGATTTTACCACCAACTTCCGTGACGCAGACCTAGGAAACAATCCATCCATGGCCTCCCTCTTGGCCCAAAATATAAGCAAAATCCACTTCGCGAAAGGCAGTTCTATACCCAATTTCCGCGAAGCAGACCCCGAATGGGGTTTGCGGTCTGCCTCAGAAAAAAATTCTATATATAACCAATTGGAGTGACAGCCATGGATTACACTTATCCCGCGAAGCGGACTCAGGGGTTTGGCGCCCATGCCCAAAAAGCCGAAGTAACTAAATTGAAACCTAACACGGAACTAGATTTCTGGAGGCACGCCCCAGAACCCCGAGGCTCGTTTCGCTCGAGGTTATGGGTAATGTTCAGCATTTGCTATTCGTTGAAGCCTCGCAGAGCCATGGGGTGCAGGGGGCTGGCACTCTGCAAAGCTAACCCAGAACACTAAATCGTTTACAACTGATTAAATGTCAATGACAACGTTGGAAATTAAATTGGGTTAGGGTTAGATTTCCGGGACGGAATGGGAGAGATAAAGCACCTTCTCGGGGCTTGCTGCGAGGTGACGACACTCCACAAAATGCTATCGCGGAATGCAATTAGTCAATCAGGTAGGGGGATGACTGGAAGAGGGCAGAATTTTCACATGTGGCACATTCGGGGATGTAAGTACAAAGGGCGGATGTATCGTTGGGGCAACGAACCGTACTTTCCTGGCATGTTTCGGGCTGTGGCGTTGCGTTGGAGGGTGGTGAGGCAGTTGGGGGCAAATTCCAGCAGGTTTCATAATTGGAACGGCAATGGGCTGTGGAAGAAAAAGAAGAGTGATGATGGGAATAAGTCGGAGAATAGTTATTTCGAGGAGTTGAAGAAGCGCAATGAATCCTATTCTGAGGAGCTCGGGGATTACACTATTGATCCAATCACTCTGAGAAGACAGGCATTGCCCAAGCGTAGACCTGGCGACGCATTTACAATGTTCCCTAATACTAAGCAGAACGACGGTTATCGTTGGTTTGTCAAAAGTGCGAAAGAGGACGAGGGGGGAGGGGATGTCAATCCTGTGGACTCTCGTGTGGCTGAGAGCAACGAGGTAAAGTGGAAGAAGGGTGACGGGTCCTTTAAGTCGGACGGGATGGAGTCAAGCATGGATAGTGTTTCAACCAAGCCTAACTCGAAGAGATCGGCGAAGGAGGTTATCGAACCTGTGGATTCCCAAACGGCTTCTAATGAGGGAAGGCCGAAGGAGGAAGACCTCAAAGGTGAAGAAAAGTCTGTGCCGCCCGAGGAGGAGCATTATCCAGCCGATGTTGGTAAACTGGCGCAGAAAGCTAACCCTAGCGAGGGAATTGCATTGGACGAGTCCATGAAGGTGTGTGGCATGAAAGAAGAGCATTCACCACTGGCTGATATTGATGGCCCTGTAATACGACAGCCGTTTGCCGAGGCCCAGAAGGAGAAGAATAAGCCAGAGCATCCTAAGAACTTGGAGCATTCAAACGAGGAACACAGCCCATTGGCTGGTGCTAAGCCTGAACACCTGGAGCAACAGACTAAAGACAGTGATCAGAAAAGACCCACTACCAGTGAGATGGCCGATCCAACCAAAAAGGTTTGTGGATCACAGGAGGAACACTCTCCATTGGCGGATTCGACAGTGGCATCGTCTGCAGGAGAGCCATCCGAACATACCCCATTGGCTGGAACTGGTAGTGATGAGATTTCCCCTCAGGAAATAGAGGAACTCAAGAAAGGTGAAACTCCGGGATCTAACAAACCCCAGCCAACGGCCCCTGAGTCCACACCTGAAGCTGGTTTCGAGAATATTGTTGATTCTAGAGCAGTAGGTGACTTGGATGCTAAAAGGGACTTGTACCCCAACCTCAAAGGTGAATATAAGGACCATGGAAAAACATTTGAAAAGCTCTATGATTTCATGGCACAGGATCCCGTTACAACCACCAGAAAGGCTACCGCAACCCAGCAATCAGAACCGAAATTCCAGTCAACACCGAGAAAAGTTTCCAAGGACGACATTGAGGTGGCAGAAATGTTCCCTGAAGACATTCGTAAGAAGTACGATCAATCGTCATCAGGTGATCTCTCCTCCAAAAAACCCTCTGTTATCCGAGCCGAGGACATTGCCCGCTTGGATGACGCAATGAAGGGAACCCGCGAAAAGCTCAAACAACGTGAAGAGGAGCAATTCCGAGCTAAAAATGCATATGACTACAGCTGGGAGAAAGCTTACGCCAAAACCCCATATTCCCTGGATTCCAAGAACTTCTTCTCTTCTGTGTCCCAATTAGAAGCCGAAGAAGCCTCTAAACAATCACCAACTGACAAGGAATATGCAATCCTCACCCCATCCCTCAAAACTATCTACACCAAGACTCTTCCGTTCAGAGATGAACGTCCACCGCAGGACCTATTCTCTACTCTCTCCACCATGGACAACCCAGGAAAATATGTTAAGGCCATTTCCAAACTCGAAAAGAATGGCTGGACTTGCATAGGGGGCGGCGGGCCAGGCGAACTCCTTGTGTTCGAACGCCTCTACTCCCCAGAAAAACGCTACAACGGTCTTCTCATCAAACTCACAACGTCCTTCATCGGTATAGTTGGTATTGCCGTCATCCTCATGTCTATTTAAGCTATATTTATTCTATCATTTTATTTTTGAAGCGAAATAACGCTTTTTGCTTCTTTTTCCTGAAGAGAAGATGCTCATCCATGGGGCTGACCCCTGCAAACCTAACCCACAACAATGTTTTCTGGGGGCACGCCCCCAGACCCCCTGAGCTCGCTTCGCTCGAAGCTATGGGTAACAGTCTTTCTTCTATTCGTCGAAGCCTCGGAGAGCCAGGGGGTGCAGGGGGCTGGCCCCCTGCATCTTTGAACTTTTCCCAGACATCAGGATATCGGGCCAGGTAGAACATGCACATAGTCAAGAGGGATGCTGTGGTGCTTCGTCGACTCCTGACAACTTCAATGTTTGGGATTGTCAAGCTGCTTTCGGCGTTGGCATGTCCCTCTTCGTTGTCGATTACTTTGGCCGCAAAAAGTTTGGGAGCGTGCTTCATCACTGAGGTCCGCTTCACGGAATTTGGACCTTCAGTGATGAAGGCTGAAGCTTCTTGCTTCTTCTTCCGAATAATATGAAACCGTTCGACGACAGAATATCGCTTAAGCGTGTAGAGAGAGATAAGAGTAATTAGATTATTCATGCATTACATAATCTTGTTGAGATTGGGGTAATTCAGTCATTTCCTTGGTTACACGGATGAATTTTATTATGCTTAACCCGCTTCGGTCACCTTTCCAGTTTTTTAAGTGCTCAACGTTCATTTTATCTGTGAGATCAGGCACTTTGAAGCCAGTTTCGAATTCTTTCTTCTCTTTGTTGATTTTCTGTTCCAACAGATCCTGGCGGTTGCTTGAGGGACGCCCAGGTCGTCGGCTAGCCTTCAATTTATTCAATTCATCATCATCACGACAAATAAATCTATCAATTCATTAGCAAAGATCTGGGGACGAATTTAACCCTAAACTTACGCTTCAATAAATTCCTTCATGTCCTCCAACGTGTATTCTTCCTTATTATCCAACTCCATGGCATTCTTAAAGAACTGAACTCTCAGATCTATGATAAAAAACGGTTAATTCAAATAGTCTAAAAACATGAGTGCCATGAATCCCACTCACCTTCGACTTCCCGGAGACTTTGCCTTGTGGCCTTCTGCTTTGCCAACCTCTCCTTCCGCAGCGTCGCCCGATTCAGTTGCTTCAACTTCAAACTGCGGGGATGTAGAGCCGCATCCTTTCCACTCTTCTCAACTTTCCGCTGTATTTTTGTCAAATTCTTTCCAATCGGCATTTTAAAGTCCTATTCCTGATAAGACAGTTCACTACTCGAACAAAAAAAAAAAAATCTCAAGCCGCACGATATCAACGTTAGTTACCTCGACATTGATCCAGAAATGGGTAGCACAATTCGGTAAACCGACCGGTGGACCGACTAAGTCGTCCATCTCCTGAGGGTCTGAATCTCTTTAGTTCGGACTACAAGTACTTCTTTGCTAGTACTACTGCGAAAGAGAATAACACCTTTTCCTTTTATCTTGGGCTATGTTTCTGCTCCCGCTGAGCCCTTTTGATTATATAGGTTTAATTGGAGACCCCGTTGTGGAAACTAATTCCGAGCTAGCTTGCAGGAGGCCACCCCCCTGCATCCCGTGGCTCTGCGAGGCTCCAACGAATAGAAAGAAAAACCACTACCCAAACCTCGAGCGAAGCGAGCCTTGGGGGTCTGGGGGCATGCCCCCAGAAAACCACTATTGGGTTAGGTTTGCAGGGGGCCGCCCCCTGCACAGGGCGAAGTTTCGGACAACGTTCCTGGCCACATCTCATCCAGACAGAACAGTTCTGCAAATTAATTGGAAATGAAGAAAGGCAATGAGCACTGACCGAAACGGACAGTATTCGACGTATGTTTCGCCCATGCCAAAGGCGATTGAAGTTGAATTGCATGCGTTCAATATATATGGGGTGACCGGGACACCGGTGTTGGGAGGAAAGGGTTGTGGAATTTTTTTGACAGGTTAAGACGCCAAATAAGGACATTGACCACGCGAGAAGATTGACTGGAAAGATGGACACTAAGTATACGTATTCTCCAGAGTTTTTGCTTTCGTTGTGCGACTCCGAGTTGAGCAAGCGTTGTGAGTTTGCAAACACGCAGATCGAGGCTCGAGTGTAGGTAACTTAGAATTTCACGGCGTACGTGTCTAACTAGTGTCTAGGGTTAAGCCCGCATACGACCCCGCGCAGTTCAATCCTGATGGCACTCGCAAGAAGTTTGTTGAGGGGGATGACGAGGATAGCGAACAATTGAACGAGATGGCGAACCGCTACTTGCAACAGAAGGGGCCTTTGAAAAAGGGTGGCCCTAGCGGAAACACCAACACAAAGACGGGCAATTTGAAATTGTCAAATCTTCAGAATAATGCCAATAATGGCACGTCCCCACAGCCATCGGTCCGACACTTGAGCCCTGCCGAGCTGCTCGCTCAGGCCCAGGCACCTGCACCGGCCCCTGAGGAAGAGGCAGTGGAAGACGACGGCTGGGTGTCTGTCCAACCAAAACACCACACCCCTCAAGGACGCCGCGGTCGTGGCAGAGGAAAGCCAAGACGATTCTCCTCCGAAAACAGACGACCTCAATTCGATCAGCACCAACAAGAACCTAGACCCCAGGACGCCTAATCAACCACCCACTCCACGCGACATGTAGTAGTTATTTATCTTTTTCTCAATCATACACAATTCTCCACTAACTGTCGGACCCCGACCGTTTTCCTGGGAGCATGCCCGCAGACGTCTGGGTCCGCTAAACGGGGTTTTGGGTTGCTTCCTAGTTAAGGCTAACCTACACGAACCCTCAGAAAACTACTACTGGGTTAGGTTTGCAGGGGGCCAACCCCCTGCACCCCCGTGGCTCTGCGAGGCTTCAACGAATAGAAACAACTGAACACTACCCATAATCTCGAGCGAAGCGAGCCCTGGGGTCTGGGGGCGTGCCCCCAGGAGAACACCCCTTTGGGTTAGGGCTGTGCGATGCCAAACCTTCCGCGAGAACTGACGGTCAACTAGCTCTCATGAATTATACTAAAACACCGAGAGTCGAACAATTGAGCTGTCTTGTCCCCCCTTTTTTCCAGTAAAAGAAACAAATGGGTTCTGATCTGCAGGGGACAGTTCCTAAAGAATGAGAGAGATAGCCCCAAATTCCGCGAAGCAGACCCTGAGGGTCTGGGCGGCAGAAAACCACCTCAAAGTACGGTATTTGAACAATCGAAAAAATTGGAATCTTTATCAGAAACAAAGCACAAAAGTGTTGTTCTGCTTCATAGAAGACAAACATAACGAATTAAGAAAACTAACTATTAAATAAATCTATATATAATCGCCTCCGCGAAGCGGGACAAGGGTTCTGGGCGTGCGTCCCTGAAAATTGCCTATATACATAAATTTCAAAGACAGAACAGAGGGGTAGAGGATTAAAACGGTATATCGAGGGGAGAGTATTGTATATTTTGCGCCTCATCCGATGCGGCGCCGATGGAGGAATTAAGTCTCTTCAAGAGGTGGGCAGGACCGATAAAGATTAGTTAGGCATAAACCATGTTTCGAGGACTCTTAGTACGGGCCGCGAGTCGGCCGGCATTGGTTGGTCGACTATTACCGAGTAGTAGGTTTAATTGGAACATCGGAATGTGGCGAGGGTATGCTGCAATGTCGCGGAAGGGCAAGAAGTCAAAAAAGGCGTCGCAGCAGAGCATCTGGAACCCTCCGAATACGGCAGGTGCAAGTCAGGAGGAGGGTAGTAGCGGTAGCAATGAAGAAGTGTTACAATCGTGTACCACAATCTCGACGTGTGAGGAGTATGATCTGGCAAAAGTGGTGAGCCAGTTTTATAACCAAGGGCTGAGGTCGGCTAGGGTGCTTCTGCCAGGTGAGATGGTTCACGTCAATTATCCGTACAGTGCTGGAAAGGTGGCTGATGTACTGGTATTATCTAACGGTACAATTGTTGCATGGGGAATGGCTGAGAGCGAAGTTGCGGACCAACTTATCCCGTTACTTCGACGGAGCGAGCTTCGGTCCTACAAGGATTCCGAGTCCGAGGATATGGACTTTGTAGAAGAGGAAACCTTATCCAAGAACGATGAAGGAAACGAGCAGCAGGCTAACGAAACTCAGGCGTCTACAATGGTTGGGGACGTGATATATATCCGCGGTGGCTCGCCAACGGAACGGCTGTTGAAGAAGGCAGCTTTCTCAAGTGGCTTGGCGCGAAACACTAAGTTGGCGGCTTTAGAGTTCTCGATGGAGAAGTTCATTTTATCGATAAAACAAATATCTCAGACAATGGCCTCCGGCGGGCATCTCGGCCTAAAGGGAAATCAGGTCTTGCGCATAACTGGCCAACTGTTGCAAATCAGAGGTCAACTCAACTTGTACTCTGAACTAATTGAAACACCCGACCATTATTGGTCAGAACCTGAACTCGAAGCCTTGTATACACTCATCTCAAGGAAGCTCGATGTTGTCCCGCGAATAGCCATCCTTAACAAAAAGCTGGATTACGCCAGCGAGCTGGTAGGAATCCTCAAAACCCACGTGAGCGAACAGCAAAGCACCCGACTCGAATGGATGATTATTATTCTCATTATGGTTGAAGTGTGCTTCGAAATATTCCATTTCATCGAACGCTATTATCCGTCCGAATCGGAAAAATCAGAAAAATAACTTATTTCCTGTATATATCTAACGACACCTACTCATTTTTTCTTTCTTCAACCAATGGTCTTACGACTAAACTGGTTCTTTTATTCTGGGGGTAAGCTCTCCCAAGTCCGCTTTGCGGATTTTGCAGTATTCAGAAGTCGTTACTAAGCAGACTCTTTTTTCCCAAATACTCAATTCCGGTTACCAGATTTCTGTAGCTTGTAATCTTTCCGCAAAAGTAAAGAAGAATTGTGTCATTCAGGACTTTAACACCATAGATTGAACGATTGTGGCGAAATTTATGGGTTGTTCCGCTTCGTGTCAGGATTACCCCAATTTCGGAGAAGCTGAGTGGTTTGAGCCCTTGCCACAAAGGAGTCTACGGCTTGCCCTAGCGGGATACATATATACGCTGCGTAGTTAGAGGGAATGTGGAGTTGATATTGATGAACCAAGGAGTAAATAATTAATTGACTAAACGACCTCTTTCATTAGAACTCTTAATATCGAGATTGTTGAGGAATGAGGTGATGTCGAGACTTTCATGATTGTCATTAGTGTTTCCATTTTCTTGGGCTGGTTCCCCGTATGTGCTGTTGGACATGACACTGTCGGATCTTCCGCGGCGGCTGGTGAAGGAGGCGTTGCCGTTAAGGACTCCTGAGGCCACACGTTTAAGGTCGGCTACGCGAGGCTTCGGCAAGCTGTTGCCATTGACGTCACGCGAAAGGAGCTCAGAACTGGGGCTTCGGCCATTATAAGTTGGACGGTCCTCCTTATTGCCGTTGTCGTGGGAGTGCACGGTTGAGGGGCGGGAATAGCTGTTATAGCGTAATTGTTTCAAAGATCGTGCTTTCACAACTAGAATGTTTTCAGTTCCTGGGTCCGTGTAGGAGTCGGTGTTGTTTCCTGGTGACGAATCTTCCGCCTCGATCTCCTGGAATAGTATGTGTTTAAGGTCTTCCGGAAAGTCCTTGATACGCAAGTCCTTTTCGATTGTCTCCTTTTCCAGGGGGACTGTCTGTGCTGCGTGTGATGGTTCTACTGGTTCAAACGTAAGCTCCTGTTGTTTTGTTTCGAGGTCCTCTTCAAGTGGAATTAGGATTGGTGAATCCAATGCTTTGTACCATAGGCCATTTGATTTGCGACCTCTTATGGACTTTGACACTGTGTCCTGTAGACGGTCCATCTCTAGACGAGTGGATACATTGCTCAACGTTGCCAAGGCCAAACACGCCTGTCCGATGCCCTGTTCTAGATGATATCCTTTGGTGTTCTTTCCATGCTCAACACTGATACCTACATCCTGCATCATGAGGGCAACAGGAATAACCCTTACAATGGCGTTGATTCCTAGATAATCAATCAAGTTGGACAAAAGATGATTCAGCACAATCAAATCATTCCTTCGAACATTAACATCAACCGCAGCAACGTAGATTTGCCAGATGATCCTTCCTAACGTGCCTCGTACAACCATAAATTGGCTGTGAAGTTTAAGATGCTTGTCATAATCCGTCACACCGTGCTTCAAGTACGTTATAAACGCCGATGCAAATGCAAGCCGCACCTCTCTATTGTCGTGTGTGATAAGGCTTTGGGTACCCTCCCATGCATTAATGGAAATTTTGTTTGTGTCTAGTCCCTGGTTTGATTTAGACACTTTCAAAATAGCTTCCACATTCTTCAGGTCTGTCATTAAAACCTTTGTTCGGGCTTTAGCAGAATACTTATGAGGATGGTTTTGGTGATTGTTGGCGCTACTAACGTTCGAATTTTGTTCCGATAACATGTGGTTCAAACTACTGGAACTTCGGCTACTGGTAGGTCCCGAAGACCCCACAGTAACGCTGATTCCGTGATGAGTTCGTGTTAATATATCCGAAACCATATCAGAAATTTGGTCTGCATAGTAAATGTGTGTGGTAATAGATGCAATGCAATTGGTGATGCTTTCAATCAACGGGTCTAATGGCTCCTTCACATCCTTGATATCAATCTGATGACGAATCATCTTATGCTGATGATTGACAAGCACCCTCAAGACATCCATAACCGACAGTCCGACCATGTTAACAGAGGAACTTAACAATGAACTGATCAAGCCAGTCAACTCAAGCTGTGTCTGAACAACCCCCACTTGCTGGTTAACAAACACATCGACCAACGACAACAAAACCACAAACCGTATTTGTACTGGTGTCCACTTGGCTACAATTTGAATCAATGTGGTAGACCACCTGCTTGAATAACCATTGTCAAGAATATACTTGACTACTACCTTGGTAGAGTGCCTCAGCTGTACACTAGCCGTAGCATCAAAGAAATGCTTCAATGCTTCCATAGCTGTTAACTGCATCTTTTTTCTCACATCCTCCTCCTTATGGTCATTATCGTCAGTGGCAGCCGAAGTAGTAGCTTCCGTTGTCACCTGTTCATCTACCTTGTTCCGCAAATTGAGCAACTCCGCATCATCATGCGTAAGTACAGATAAAACAAGAGGACCCAACTTTGAACTCAACACATGTCCAGTAGGCACGGATACCGCAGCAGACCCCGCTACACTTTTGGCTGCGTGAATCCCAAGAAATCTCCATTGAAGCTCATTGGGGCCCTTAGCATTGGCCGAAATCTCAATATATCGATTAACCAACTCATGAAACGACTTGACATAGTCGGGATCACCAGTAAACAAAGCACCATCATGCCTTTTACAAAAAACTGTAAACACCTCACAAGTTTTTTGACAAAGAGCCAAATCATCAGACGTTAGAACAGTCCCTAAAATTCCAACCACGTGCCATGCAAACAAGTTCAAATCTTCATAACACCGCTCAATCAACGCCTTCACAATGTCGAGAGTGACCTCTACATTGCCTGATCTCGCACGATACACATCCGTCCGAGCATTCCTCTCCAAAAACGCACCCACTTTGCTCAATTTAGCTCTACGTGTAGACACGTAGTACAACAGGTACGACAACTCGGACGCATTGGGCCGTTTATCCACTCCTCTGCCAGCAGGATAACACTGCAGAATTAGCTTCTGGTGTTTCGACAACGGTTTCGTCTTCATTGTTCTGCCGATTGGTGTCCTGTAAACCTTATGAACAAAATCGTAGACCGAGGTGGGGATATTCAAATGCGCGTGAAAACGGTGATTTTCAAATTAAAAAAAAAAAATATAATACACTTTCCTTTAGGTATCTCTTCACCCTACTCTTCAAAATTTAAAAATCGATCTTGCTTTTTAACCCCAAAGGTCCTTTTTCTATCTCAACAAGAGAATGTCTTCTCTTTTAGTTCTCTATTAGACGTCTGTCCCTGAAGGGCTGGCCACTCCCTTTACATATCTCTCAAAACGCCGCTCCACTTATGCACCACGCTGATCCTTTTTTCGTAGCGAACAAGTTACTGTACAGAAGAGTGATTGTTGTCTCTCTGGGAAATAAAGGATTCTTTTCTTATTATTATTATTATTATTATTTTTTTTTTTTTTTTTTTTTTTTTTTTTTTTTTTTTTTTTTTTTTTTTTTTTTTTTTTTTTTTTTTTTTTTTTTTTTTTTTTTTTTTTTTTTTTTTTTTTTTTTTTTTTTTTTTTTTTTTTTTTTTAGGGATAAGCCCCCGGACACCTTGAGCCCCTTGTGCAGAATGTTAGGCGTTACTACTACTGCTAAGAAGAATACGGTCGAGGCAACTGTTGGAAAACTACTGCATGCCGTAAAAAGCACGTCGGAAGTGCATGCATAATACTCGTAATAAAGACATTAGTACTGTATTTCGTTAACCGTAGTGTTCAAATTCGCTCAATTGATGCCTAACTCAAAGTTCATAGACCACCAGACATCTTAATTGGTTATCTAGGCTTAATAGACACCACCACCACCACCAAAAGAATCTTACGAAACCTACCAACTTAATTCAATGAGAAACAGGGTTGCAACTATGGGCTCCCCACTCCCATTCCCCGTGGGGAGGGCCCTGGGGATCTGGTCTGGCCGTCAGCTCGGAAAAATCTTGAGGTTAGGGTAGTATCAGTGCATAAATGCAAAAACGTCTGCGTTGCGATGGGAAGACATAGTTCAGTGAAGATTGTGGGAAAGAAACCCGAGGACGATGGCACCTTATATTAAGGGAGGAGTGTGGACAAATGTGGAGGATGAGATATTGAAGGCGGCTATTAGCAAATATGGGTTAAACCAATGGGCCCGAGTTTCGTCGTTGTTGGCGAGAAAGACAGCTAAACAATGCAAGGCAAGATGGAATGAATGGCTTGACCCTTCGATTAAGAAGATTGAATGGAGTAGAGAGGAAGATGAAAAGCTCTTGCATCTGGCTAAGTTGATGCCTTCACAGTGGAGGTCAATCGCTCCGATAGTGGGTAGGACTGCTAATCAATGTATTGAACGGTATCAAAAGCTGTTGGACGATGCGGAACAACGGGAAAGAGGTGATTTGAGTTTAACTGGTACGGAAGGAGATGCTAGTGCTCCAGCAGAAGACAGCAGAAGAGTTATTGTTGGCAGTTCAGATACATTGGCTGAGGCTAGACCGGCCAGGCCTGATGCGATTGATATGGATGACGACGAAAAGGAAATGCTGTCGGAAGCACGAGCAAGATTGGCAAACACCCAAGGTAAAAAGGCGAAGCGAAAGGATAGAGAAAGATTGTTAGCCGAAACAAATCGTCTGGCTATGCTGCAGAAACGACGTGAGTTGAAACAGGCGGGGATCAATATGAAGCTAGGTACTAAAAAGTCCAAGACGTCTATTGATTACAATGCGGATATCCCTTTTCAACACAAGCCTGCGCCTGGTGTGTATGATACATCGGAAGAGAAGGATGCGAATTTGCGGGCTAAGAATCGGTTTGATAAGTTGATGAAGAAAAAGGGTATCATTCGGGGTGAGACCAAAGACGACGATGACCGAGGCCAGAAACGTAAAGAATTAACAGAAGAGCAGAAGCAATCTGCTGCAGATCAGGCTGCAGCTGCCAGAGCCCATAAATTACAACAAATCAATCAATCCGAGCAGATTGCCAAACGACGGAAATTGGAGCTACCCGCTCCTCAAGTCCAAGATAATGAATTGGAAAGGATTGTTAAACAGGACAAACTTGAGAACAAAATGCGAAGTGTATACATGGCAGATGATAGTGGGTTATCATCTGGAGCAACGTCAGGATTGCTACCAGATCATGAACGGTCAAAAGGAGCTATTGAGCATCAATCGACCAGAACACCTCAGATTTCTGCTGATGATGACTATATTTATAAGGCTACGCGAGATATCAGAGATTTAACTGCAACACAGTCTTCTCTCCTGGGTGGTGAATCCGTTAGGGAATCATCTACTGCCACGAGTATTGTACCTCCGGGTGACAACTTGGCGGGGACACCTAATCCGCTAGTAGCGAGAGCAAGGGTTGAGGATGAAGAAGGGAAACGACCATCTCTTATTGGTGCCTTTGGTCGACTGCCGAAACCAAAGAATGATTTTGAAATTGCTATACCTGAGGAGGAAGAGCAGGAAATGACTGAAGTCCGTGAAGAGACTGACGGTGTTGAAGAAGATGCCGGTGAAAGAGAAAAAGAATTAAAAGCGCTTCGCGAAGTTGAAAGACAGAAAGCTGTCAAGAGACGTTCCCAGGTGATTCAACGGAATTTACCTCGTCCTTTACTTGACAATCTCCCAAAAGCATCCAAAGAAACTACTCCCCAAGCGCTAATAGAAGAGGAATTAAGAAAACTCGTCATTTCTGACAGTATAAAATATCCAGCTGAAGGTGTTTCACAGAATGGATTTGGCGGCACGCAACTACCAGATTTGGACGACGAAACAAGAGCCTTGGCTGAACAGGAAATTTCTGCAGAACTCATCACTCAATCTGGAAAACATAACATCGAGTCTACAGACAGTGAGCTCGCTTTTGGTCCAGAAGTGGCAGATAAACTGGTTGAATCGCTCAGCTCCGTTGCAGAAAAAGCTAATAAAAATGAAAAGAAACTCTCCCTGGTTCTCGGTGGTTATATGAAACGACAAGAAATGTTGTCCAAAAAACTATCCGAAGCACATGAAGCCTATCAAAAAGCATACATCGATTCGAGCGTCTATGCAGAGCTTCGCGATATGGAATCAATCGCATTGACTTCAAGAATAAGCAGTCTTCAAGAGGAGGTCAACTTTTTGGCTGACGCTGAGCGTACCGGTCAAGAACGTTATCGCTATCTCAAAGACGAAATTCAAGCTTTGCAAGCTAACGAGATGATGTAATTATTTAATAATTCCGACTAACAATGAACTAATTTTACGTTTTATAGCTCTTCTTGCTAAGCTTTAAGGTGGATTTTGACTTGATAGCCGTTTTCTTGAGCCAAGTAGTGGCTCTGCGAGGCTCAATCAAGTTGAAGTGCCCTCCAGCGAAGCCAGACCAAAAAAGCGTTAGCTGCTTTTCTGGTGAAAAAAAAAGAAAACCACCGCCTTTAAAAGAACAAGAATTAGCATTCGTATGTACAGATCGTAGGGTTGAGCAGTCGTTAGGGGGTATTGCCTAATATTTTGTCGTGACGAAGTAGCATATTGTTAAATAAGGGCCATTTATGACGGTCATGACAGTGATTGGCCCAGAAGGCATCACGAGCTGTGAATTTTTTGAGCCTCGGTGGTGTAAAGAGGGACCTCCAAGTTGGAGGTTTCAATTCAAAGAAAATCCGGTCAGCCAGTAGTTTTGTTTCCGGATTTTTGACCAAATGGTATTGCATAGCATCAATTTCATCGGCTGAGGGATGCCAACCGAGGTTTTCTTTTTTCTTGATGCGTTTCAACATGTATTCAAATTCCTGGTTTGAGAGCCATCGCTTTTCCAGGTAGTCAGAACTTTTATACCACACTCGAAGAAACGGTGCACGTCTTACCGGTGCATAGTCTTCTAGGAACCATTCCTCAGGGAAATCTAAGAGGAAATGAGTTGTGCTCGATGGTTTGAGTGGCCTGGCTAAATTATGACCACCTCTCATAATTCATGCTGGAGTGTTGGGAGTGTTGATCAACTCGCATCATCATCTGGAATAAATAGCGACGCGGTGATGAGGGAGAATCTGCTGTACATCCCCCTCAGAATAACTGAGCGGGTTAGGATTTCAGACGGCTTACGAAAATGCATTGAGGATGATTATAATCAGCAGCCGGATAAGTTTAGCAAAGATTTGGACACGGTGGATCAACTCCGGCAGAGGATAGTTGACATTCCGGTGGCTGTCAGCTCCTTATACGACCTTTTTAACTACAATAGCCAGTTGTTTTTCTTATCGACAAAGTTTCCTTCTGGCGTAAGTTGGATCAGTGTATGTTGGGGGAGGAATTGTTTTATTGACAAAGGCTGTAGATTCATATCGACCTGACGTGGTACAATACTTTAGGTTATGCAGCAAACGCAGCTGTGAAATACTCGACTATTCAATTCGAACAGATAAATGTGCTGTACAATATTGCAGCATTGTATTCCTTGTTGGCTTTCAACCAACCACGTGGAGAGTCAGAAGGCATGAAGAAAGCATACAACTATTTTCAACAATCTGCGGGGACATTTAGATACCTGATAGATGAGATTCTTCCGACATACCCTGAAGACAATTTTCCTATTGGGCTGGACGTCAGCACATTAGAATGCTTGCACAGTTTAATGCTGGCGGAGGCGGCTGAATGTTTCTGGAATCGAGCAGTACACGATGGAATGAAGGATACTTTGATTTCTAAACTGGCATGTCAAGTCCATGATTTTTATTCGGTTGCGTTGTTTCATTCACGCAAAAGCAATTCTATACGTTCAGAGTGGGTGAGTCAGTTTACAGTGAAGCAGTTTCATTTCGAGGCTGCCGCACAATACCGCGCGGCGGTTGATTGTCTGAATCGAGGGAAATACGGTGAAGAGGTGAGTAGATTGAGTGCTTGTATACAAGCATGTGAGAGTGGATTGTCAGACTCCAAATATGTTTCTGGTTCGGTGTTAGAAGATATCAATGGACTTTATTTCAAAGCTAAGGCCGATTTTGCAAGGGCTGAGAAGGATAACGACCTTATTTATATTCATACTGTTCCCGAAATTAGCAGTCTGAAAAAGATTGAGCGAGGTGCATTCATGTCTAAACCGTTGGTTCCAGCCGAGGTGGCCAATCCAATCAAATATCTCAAGGAGGAAGCAAAACTTCGTATTCCATTTGAGGAAGTTTTACCCTTTGCTGTTTACCAGGCTTCCCGTGCCTACAGCGAACAATTGGATGATTACGTCTATCGCAACGTTACTGTGGAGATTGACGGCTTGATTTCTCAGCTTCACAATACCTTACATGAGCTTCAATTGCCTGGTTCCTTGGATGCTGTAGAGAAACCATTAGGAATTCCCCAACAGCTTATTACCCACTCTGATGATGTCCGAGCTAAAGGAGGTCTTCAGCGGATTCATGATAGCATGTCAGACATTGATAAACTGTCCACAGAAGCTGCCGAACTTTTGGAGCAAGGACACGAACAGTTAATGGTTGAAGAAAGTGAAGACAATATGCTTCGTGCGAGACATGGTACAGATCGATGGGTTCGTGCGGATTCACGAACTGCTGGTAAGCGCCTTTGGGATGAGTACGAAGAGTGTCGAGGATATCTGGAGAATTCTGCAAACAGTGACGGTCTGGTGTTGGCCAAACTACAACAAGCCGAATCTCTGATACAGCTATTAGAAGAGGGAAAAGAAGCAATTGCTCGATTTGTACCCAACACACGCATAGTCAGATTAGAACCTTCATTGCAACGATCCATTGACAACCTTAGAGATGTATTGTCGTCAGCTCGGTCTCTGGAAGTGTACTGGGAGCAGTATGTTTCTACACTCAAAACATCTGTCCGACGTGAAAATGACCTCTTTCCAGAGATTGTCAAAGTCTATAGGGAGCTCGAGAAGGCAGATCCATACCGCAAGTTCGAGGCTTCTCAGTTCCAATCAGCCTATAACAATGCGCTGTCAAAATTTGACAAGGATATTCAGTGGGTACAACAGCAAAAAACAAAACTTTCAGAGGTTTGTGAGCGAATCAAGGAGCTCAACAATGTTTTTGTTAGTCAACAAAAGTCAGATGAAAACACAACTGTGCGCAAACAGGCTATCCAAAGTCTCGAAACTGCTCATGCAAGATTTCAGGAAATCCAAAGCAATCTAGAGGAAGGAAGAAAGTTTTACAACAGCATATTAAGCAAACTACGGGCGTTCACTGACTCTTGCAGAGACTTTGTCTACGAACGGCGCATTGAAGGTAGCACTTTGGAAGAATCAATCAAGAAAAATGATCAACCGTCACTTCCAAGTCAACCTTCCAGTAATAATGAACCTCCTCTTCCAGCTCCACGAGCTCAATATCATCCTGGTACATGGACCCCTGACCGAGGCGTTCGATTCGGCTAACATACCCATACATATATCAACCCTTCTCATAGTCTGCAAATCTAACCGAGCAATTACGGTATGGGAACATGTAAAATAATGCTATTGTAAATTATTCGCGTATTCAGAATCTTTTCCGGAGTACGCACACGTGCACGTTGCGGACCCACCGACATTCACTCGAAATCAATTATTTGACAATCTACTCAGTCCATGCAGGCTGAAGCGAGATCTTACGCTGCGTATAACTTCTCGAACTATACCTCACCCATTCGTCTAGCTAGGTATGGCTGCATGAAATGTTGTATAATTCTATATAGGCAAAAACATATAAGGTTACCCATAAACCCACGACACAGACCCAGAGGGGGTTTGGCCGGGGTCTTCCCCAAGGATTGACTCCATCTAAAAAGCTCTAATACTACCAGGCTACTAATGAAGGTCCTAAATCAAGCTTGTGGTGCTTTGGTGCTCATGTAACGATTAAAGATGTTCTTGGGGTTGACAATTTCTACATGCACCTTATCCAACGCATGTCAACATACGAACGATGACTGAAGGACAAGTCAAAAAGGAGGTTTCAAAAGAAAAATCTGGCTATACTACAGTCCCTGCAGAGAAGAAAGAGCATGTAGAAAAGTTCATCAGCACCTTGATCAAGATTTCACGGAAATTTAGATACGGCGTGTCGGAAAGAAGAGGTGTCGAATATGTAGAGTTTGCTGATAGATTTGGCTTGAACATACAAGGATCAGCACTGGATAGACTGTTCTACGGAATGCTGACCTCAGAACTGAAATGTATTGTGGAATTGGTGAGGTTTATTTGTGTGAAGAATAGGCATGATGAGATCCCGCATAGCTATGAATTGCTACATCCAAATCTTATTGCTGAAATGATGGAGGCGTACATGCCACTTCTGTTTCGAAAGGAAGAAATGAATATTTACGTTGAAGCGTTTCCAGAGCTGGTCACCAGAATTTGCAAGGATGTAAAGGGGTATGTTGCAGTCAGTAGAATGCCTATGGGGTAGATTTATTGGTTCTAACATGACTTGATTTAGGATCCGGTACTTTCCCACGAGCACCAGCTATAGCATATTCGCTCTGAGGAAACTTGAAGACGACGAACCGAAAAACTACGGAAGCACCGGTAGCAGGGGGAGAGAAATTAAGAACTTCTTGGGCAAGTACCACACAGCTGAGTTTATCACGATTCCTGAAGAAGGCCCGAACCATCTGATTTCGCACAAATACCTTCAAGAATTGAAAACTGTGTTCCGGGAAAGCCTTAAACAATGTCTCGATTATAGATACACCGACATATGTTCCAAGACTTCAAAAACAATAGCTATGTGGATAGGACATGAATTGCCCCGTCACGACGTCATTCGCTATTTTGTCACTATGGTAGACGAAAGAAGTGCAAACTTGCTCAAGGGAAATCAGCGGCTGCTGGAATATTCCAGCATTGTGGTGGGCGACTTGGATACATTTCTCTTTTGTTCGTCACAGATCAACGAATGGCTCCGACTGCATCCAAAGATTCTCCCGCATCGAGGTGACGGAAGGGAACAGTTGAGAATTGGAAATATCACTGAACATATTTTCGAAACCATCCTCAAATACGTCGACGTGGTCACATTGGAAAGAATGTACAATAAAACAGACGCGGATATGGAAGACGCACTAACCCGCCTGCAAAATATAAACGACCCCCCTTTGCAACACAACTTGGGGCCTACATGTGCATCAACGCTAGAAATCCCCTTCACAACAGATTGCACAGATACCATGCAACCAGCGGTCGCTCCACAAACAACTACCAAAACAGCAGAACAAACTGTAGAAGAGTTGGTGAAAAAATACACAAACGTCTACGAGAACTAAATTGAAACTATCATGCATCATAGAAGTTATAGCTTGCTACTAAAAGAATCTTAATTTTGCTCTTGTCAATGTCTCTAGTGTATTTTCGGGAGAAAGCTCCCTTGCAGAAATAATGAGCGGAATCCTTTTACAAATGAATTTGAATGTCTAAAACACCATTAATTGGCTGTATTATTGTAGCCCGTCCAATTGTTGGAGCTTCGTAGAGCTACTGGGGTGTAGGGGACTGCCCCCTGCAGTCCTAACGTCGCCCAGTTACGAGGTTTCTGAGGTCGGACCAGGACTCTATAGTTTTTCTGGGGGCATGCCCCCAGACCCCCTGGGCTCGCTTCGCTCGAGGCCCCCTGCAAACCTAACCCAGGTGTAGTTTTTCGGGGGGCTAGTCCCCAGACCTCCTGGGCTCCCAGAAAGAAAATATGAGGCCTTTTCTCTGAAGCCACAGGCTGCTCCACACTCGGCGGATTGGGCCCTAGGGGGTTGGGAGAGCGCTCTAAAAATTCAGCAAGCTTAGGAGTAAAGAAGACTAAGGTTCTCAAGGTTAATGAAATCTGAAGAAATAACAGGGAGTTGATCGATTATAAATACATGCTACTTTCGTGTTCATGACGGGACTTTATGGAGCGAGGCTTTAGGCCAAGCGCGGCTTCCAATGCTCGCGAGATGTCAAAAGAGGTAGAGTCGTAGTCGATTGCTTCATGGCCCTGGGGGCCCTCAGCGCGGACGACAATTGAATATGTTGAAACGGACTGTCGCTGGCACCTGGAAACGATGGACGCAATTGCGCCGGAAATCATGAACGGCGGTTCCAACAACGGCAGTAATCGCTCCTTCTGTGGTATTTCCGGTGAATAAAGCCCATAGAGGTTAGATGTAGTCGTTGATACCATATTACCAGGCGTCACCGTCGTGACCCTACGCGGCTTAACCTTATCCAGAACCTCCACTGTAAATGCATAGCAATCCCGCGCCTCCAACAGCGGGACAGCGATGACAGTGATTCTGCCTGCTTGTGTGGTAAATTGACGGATGTCCGCTTTATGCAGTGTCTCCGTCACCTCCTGAGTGGATTGTTCCAAGTCGTGGTCATACAAGTCATCGATCGGGACACTAGCTGCCCCGAACCCAGGTTTTTTCGTGTATCCACAGACTAGTGACCCTACTACTTCGCTGTCAGGAAATGCATCCATATAATGGCTCAGCCGTGGCGCGAGCAACAACAAATGTGACCCCTCCTCAATCGCACCCTCAACCCTCGTCCACGACTCATACTGTAACAAGAAGCCAGCATCCTTCTCATCAATGTCGTCATTCTCATCCAGCAGATGCCGAGGCGTCGGCAATTCCACCCACGGTTTCAAAAGCATCTCTGTACTATCGATGGTTGCCTAAGGCAAGCCTCCATCTTTTAACCTCCCAATCCGAACGTGGTGAAACTGGTCTCCTTTTTTCTCGTTCTTCGACACACATGCCCAATTTTTCCTTTGGGCCAAGACTCGCCAATTCGAAAATCTCTATCGTAGAATTGAAACAAAACGGAGTCTATTTGTTTAGAGAGCGTTTCCATATACTTGATTATATTGCAGAAATTCGGTGCTGAATGGTTGACAAGACATGAAAAATGTGGCCGGGCGGTAGGTGATGCCGGAGTTCCCAATACAAAGCTAAATTCATCGACTAATACTAACTAGCTAGGAAGCTTTTAGAAAATGAACGAGAATGAGGCCAGTTTCACCCTGTCCGATCCTCCCGTGGACCCAACGGCCCCAATGATCCCAAGGACCCAATCCCGAATTGCATACATGCATCAGAGATCTCAGTTCCACTTGCAGGGGGTAACCCAAATCGCGAAGCTCTTAATCGAATAGAAAGGAAGAAAAAAATTATACCCGAACTCCGCAAAGCGAGCTCTGGGGCCTGTCCCAGAAAAACTACCCATAGTGACAAATTCAGCTTGAAATTCTGGGCTGAGCCGCACGGATTAAAGGGTTGATTTTAGACCAGTTGGGAGGTTAAGAGAAGACGACAGTTGTTAGAGGGCGATGGCGAGTGAGATTCAGGGTAAATTCGAGAAGGCGAACAATGAGTTCAATTCTATCCAGCAGGGTAAGATGAAAGGGCTAAGTTGGAGGAGGATTTGTTGCTGATTTGCGTTTAGAAATGTCTGGGTATGTGTCCAAGCGACAGCAATTAGAGGCACAATTGCAGGAGAACAAGATTGTCAAAGAGGTAAAGAGCTAGTCCTTTTTCTGTATGGTACCATGGCATATTAATATGGAGGGTTTTTAGGAATTTGATCATTTGAAAGATGACTCGAAAATTTACAAACTGATAGGCCCGGTGTTGGTACCGCAGGATCGACCAGAGGCCAATTCAAATGTGGAAAAACGACTGGAGTTCATCCAAAGCGAAATCAAGCGGGTCGACGACTTGATCAACACGAGTCAAAAGAAATTGGAAGAAAAACGAAACGAAGTGAGTATACAGTCATCATCATCTACACGTTACAAATGCTAACCTCTGGGCATAGCTAATTCAGCTACGTACTTCCCTGCAAGGAGACCAACCACAATAGATTACTTAACTCTTCATCGACTCTGGTCCGAAACTCATCGGCAAAAGCTCCTCCAAGGTTCGCACCTGGTATTCTCCATCCGTCGTAAACATGTAAATCGGAGTCGAAAGCTTGCAAAACTCACGAACGCTACTATCGTTAGATTTCCTTTTAATCTCGCGTACACATTTCCTACTTCTTCGGGAAAAGTATGTCTGCTTCATATAACGGGTCCCTAGGAATATCGTTCTGCTTTTTTTCTAAAAAAAGAAAAGAGCCAAAAGTAGTGGCCCCGCATTGAAAAAGAACCAGTAGTTTAGTCCTGGGGCACGCCCCCAGACCCTCTGGGCTCGCTTCGCTCGAGGCTATGGGCAGAAGTTTATTCTTTTTATTCGTGGGAGCCTCGCAGAGCCACGGGGGTGCGGGGACTGCCCCCCTGCAAATCCTAATCCACTAGTGTTTTTCTGGGGGCATGCCCCCAGATCCCCAGGGCTTGCTTTTATCATTACCTCTAGCCCGTTGCATTGATTTTGTTCTTTTTGAAAAAAAAAAAAAAAAAGAACCAAAAACATTAGCCCTGCGGGGCTCCAGCCAATTGAGTTTTGTTCTTTTTAAAAATTACAAAGCATCAACTCTGCGAGGCCACAGCTCATTGTATTGGTTTTGTTCTTCTAAAAGAGAACTAAATCCTTAGCCCACGAGATTACCATTCGTAGATTGTAGAAGCAAAAAGCGTTGTTCCGCATAATTGGCAACCCAACCCTCGGCGAAGCTGACCCAGGGGGTCACGCCCCCAGAAACACAGTCATTGTGTAATGTTCTTTTTAGAAGCAATTTTTCCTCCTCTTTTTCGAGGGGAGCAGACTGGTCCCCCGTAATACCACCAACACCAATTTCATCCGTTTCCACGAAACGGACACAGGAACCTGAGAGCGTGATCCCAGAGAACGCCAGTCCCAAGAAGCAAAGCACTGTTATAAAACTTACAATTGGCGGCAAATTCCACAGGGAGGACAAAAGTCTTTTAAGTCAGAAGATACACCGATAGCCTGGAAGTTAGTGATTCCCTGGCTGACAGCCTTGACCATTGCGGTGCGTTCAGCACAGATGGTACCTCCAATACTGGCATTTTCAATGTTTGCTCCAGTTATCACTTCGCCATCTGCTGACAAGAGCGCTGCTCCTACTCTAAAGTTCGAATAGGGGGAATACGATCCATCGCGTGCTAAAGGCGTTAGCTTCAACAGTCATGAGCATCCACAATAAATGCATCCTACCATCCAACGACTCCTTCTTCAACCGTTCAATTACCTGTTCGCTTAATCCTCCCATCGCGCCGATCTACACCTCAAGAGGAAGAGGACCATGATTTATATGCCAACTTCCATCCCGACCCGTGATTACGTAAGCACCCCACCTTTAACACAAACCAAAACTGATCCTGGGGCAGGACCCCAGGACCCCTAATTCGGCTTCCGGATTTTACCTGTTAGTAAAAGACTCACATATCCACCGGCACCTACGACCCCAACCAAATCTTGGGATTATGGGGGTAGGTCCCAAGACCTTAGCTCAGTGAACTGGGACCCTCACTCCTGAGCTCGCCTTTGGCGGGTGAACAGACGAACTTTCGGCAGAGGGATCTAAGAGAATACCGTGAATACACGCTATGTGCGAGTTCCTTAGCGCTGCACTAAAATCAGAAAAATTCTTGTTAATCACAACACGGATGAATGTATTTACCAAGCGATAAAACTCTAACCTCTATACGCGCCTTATACAGACGACGACTGGACGCCAGTCGGACAATGAGGACGACGAAGATGAGGATGACGAAGATGAGGATGACGATTCCGACCCTGAAGACAAGTTCTTGTCCGACCAGAAATACACGACTGGGTTAGGTTTGCAGGGGGCCGGCCCCCTGCACCCCCGTTGCCCTGCGAGGCTTCAGCTAATAGAAAGTATAGAACACTACTCATCGCTACGAGCGGCGCGAGCCCTGTGTGTCTGGGGGCGTGTCCCAGAAATACTCGACTGGATTAAATTTGCAGGGGAGCGATAAAACTCTAACCCTCATACGTGCCTTATCGTGAAGGTGCTGTTATAATTTTGGGTAATACTTCCTCAGAACTTGCTCCCGAGAGCTCGCCCGTTCACCCCTCGAAAGCGGGCTCAGAAGTGAAGACCTGAGTTCCTTGAGATAACCGAAACCGCTGAGTCCACTTCGCGGAGTTCTGAAGTGGATACCGCTTTTAGCCTCGCAGGGCCATGAAGGCGCAGGGGGTTGGCCCCCGGCAATTCTAAGCCAAAATTACTTTCTGGGGATGCTCCCGCAGAAAATACCTGTAGCCTGAAAAAGGAAACAAGTTTGAGAAACAACATTAATACGGTGTATTAGTTTTTGGACTTTTCTTTCTTTCGGAGTTCCCTCAAGTCAGGGGGGATGTCGATACCTAGTTCCTGGCGGAGTTCTTCAGCATCTTTCTCTAGCACCTCTTCCCAATAAACATTGAGCAATGGCTTAGAGCGAAGGCCGTTAGTGAGCGCCCATGGGATGTAGATTTCACGAAGACGTTTGCGTTGTTTAGGTCCCAGTTTGAAAGGTTCGGAAAATGCAGCTAGACCTGTCATTGGGATTCCAGTGTTGGCAAATTCGAATGCTTTGACGCCTACCTCACCTTCCATAATAACAGGAAGTCCAGTGATTGCATGATAAAAGTCGTGACATTCACGGTAGCGCTGCATCACGTATGCACATTCAGGGTCGTCAATGAAGCGGACAGGAAGCCGGGTGTCGGGGCTCACTCCCTCCTTGTCTAGCCATTGCATGTACACATTGCCAACAGTATTCTTTGGAAGCTTGCGTAGACGGTCTAAATCAAGAGAGGTACTCGTAATTCGAGGTCTATCCTTTAGGATGCGTCGTCCGGTCGGGTCCCGAAGCATCTGGTCCCGAAGCTTGTAGATGAAATAGGGCTGAACAGTCATTTCACCAAACGTGGCAATAAGATCCGCTCGTCGAGGATTAATTGCCGCCGCAATCCCAGATCCTACCGTTAAAAATATCCGTTGGAACGTGTTCAACGGCACATGCTTCGGATAATTCTTGCTCATGGTGTGATGGGTCGATGTCCCATCGTCCCACCACCATCACCATCACCACATCACTTTGGCACTTTGTTCTGTGGTATTCTTCTTTTTCCAGAAAAAGAAGCAAAAAGCGTTGTTCCGCTTCGCGGAAGATATTTGAAGTGATTGGTTGAACTCATTTGTCGGATTGGGCATCACACTGGCATTACAACGCTGAGGAGAAACCCTTGGATTTCTAAGAACTTGAACCAGAGTTTGAACGCTTTGGTAACGTTTTTTGTCTGTGGTACCCTTCTTTTCGGGAAAAAGAGGCAGAAAACGTTCTTCCGTTTCGCGGAAGGTATTTTGAAGTGATCAATTGGAGAGAATTCCTTGTTCGACTGGACGTTATACTAGCATTGTTGGCAACTGTTGGGGTTACTTATTAAAGTGAGGGTGTCCCTGAAATTTTTGGACAAGTGTTTGAATATTTTCCTGGTATATACAGCGACCAGTTCTCTTTGACTTGCTTGGTAAAGGATCTGTCGTACCAGCAATTGTTCTGAACCTTACAAAGGAAGGTAAAGTCAGACTGAGCTGCAAAGCGAGAAGAAAACACGCTGTGGTACAACGTACTGGTCCATTGTGCTTGAAACATAGCGCCGGTCTTTGATCTTATCAAAACTACAGCTTTCCATCTAAAAGGTAGCCTCGCAGAGCGTTCTTTTCGGAAAAAGAACAACACTTCTCGGACAAACCGTGTGAAAGGCACGCAGACAAAACATTCTCTTTTGGTTCTTCACGTTTGTGAATATGCCGATTGAGCAGGAGCTAGAGTGGCTTTTGGGGGAGGCAAGTGAGGAGGTGACTACTTCGATCACGGAGGGACTCGAAGAGTGTTTAGGGCGGCTCTGTGAGAAGCACAGCGGGTTCAAACTGGTGGTTTCGTCCAACAACAGTGAGGGTATCAAGGGCGTGATCACGCGTGCAGGTACGGTCATACAGGACGCGGATATACTACTCAAACTACACAGTGTCAACAAGGGCCATCCGTTTACGGTCAAGCTTGACCACAATAGCGAGGAAAACGTTGAAATCCCATTAACTCAGGTGGTAGATGCAGGGAACTTTCTTTCCGAGGCGCTACAGATCGCTACAACCGCCTTCGACGACATGACCCACCCACACAAGGGTGAAATGGCCCGAGTACGGATATCGGAACTATTGTCCTATGTTCGCTCGGCAATTGAAACTCTGAAGGAGCCTAACTCTGCCGCATTGTTTCCCCTGCAACCGACCAACACAAAACTCTTTACAGACCTGCCGTCTGATGTAGCCATCGACTTCTATCTTAAAGACTCGACCGTGATCACCGACGTTCGCGCCATCGAATACCTCGATGCATCCGGATCCGGGTTTAATGCGCTGCTGGGCCGTCGTCGCTCGGACCACGCCATTCCATATAACGGCAGACGCGTCATTGTCCACGAACGTCTCCGCGTGGAATCCCAGGACCCAAACCTAATTAGTGTCGCAGTCAAACTAAACACTCTCGAAACTCATCTAGAAGTCCTCAAAAGAAAACTAGATGTAGTACTAGCTCTGTAACCCCTATTAATTACATATGGACCTTTTTCTGGGGGCACGCCCCCAGACCCCCACGGCTCGCTTCGCTCGAGGCTATTGGTATGTATTCGACGAAGCCTCGCAGAGCCATGGGGTGCAGGGGGCTAGCCCCTTCAAAGCTAACCCAGAACGAGTTTTCTGGGGACACGCCCCCAGACCCCAGGGGTCGCTTCGCTCGAGGCTACGGGTATGTATTCGACGAAGTCCCGCAGAGCCACTGAAGTCCCCAACTCATTTGCAATTCAATTTAAAACCAGCGCATTTTTCTGCCCATATCTCCGCGAAGCGGACCCAGGGGGTCTGGGGGCTTGCCCCCAGAAAAAAGTTTATATTAGATCCACCCGTCTCAGGGGTGGTGATATGCTTGGGAGGTTGGATGAACTTGGATCGGTGTTTCCATCACGAGTATATGTAATGAATCATCCTCACAACCAGAGTTTGGAGAATTCTGTAGCCTCGCTGGGGTCTACGTTGAGTTTGCTACGGTCAACAAATGAGAACTTAGAGAGTGGGGTACGGGATTTTGCGCGTCTGAAGACGAATTTGAAGACGAACAAAGTGTTTGACATTGTGACCGAGACGGACATAAACAACGCAAAAGCAGAGATTGCACAAGAAACAGAGCCCCAGATCCAGGTCCTTTTGGAACGCGCAGAGGTGGAGCTGCAACGCCTGGAACGAAAGAAACGCTCGCTCACAAGCAAAGCTCAACTGCAACAGGTCCGACTGGAACAACACACCAACACGCGTCGACCCAATACGTCGGATCAACAAATGGCCCAGCAACTGGAGCGGCTAAAAGAACTCCAGCAGAAGAAAGACCGTCTTCAATACTCCCTCTCAAGACTCAACCTAAAAGGACGAAAGGTCAGAATGAGTATGGCTTTTGCAAAGTAATCTATTTATTTATTCAGTTAATCCTCCTATCTTTAGATACATACCCTGAGGGCATGCTCTCAGAAAACTCTACGTGAAGCGGCTCTTCTTTTCCAGGAAAGAAGCAAAAGCGTTGGTCTGCGAACTCGAGCGAAGCGAGGCATGCCCCCAGGAAACAACAACTGGGTTAGAACTGCAGGGGGTCAGCTCCCTGCACCCCCGTGGCTCTGCGAGGCTTCGTAGAATACACCCAAAAAGCTCGAGCGAAGCGAGCCCCGGGGGTCTGGGTGCGTGCCCCCAGGAAAAGGTCCATATGTAGTTAATAGGGGTTACGCTTTTTGCTTCTTTTTCTGGCAAGATAAGGGTATCATAAATGAGCCATGTCATTGTTCTGAATGTTTTGTTTTTCCTAAATGGACCTTGCCTTCTTCACAAAATACTAGTTACTCATATTCCGCGAACTTTGTCCCCAAAAATCAATAAACTACACGAATATAGGCCAATAGAATAAGGTCAGTAATGAGGAATTGAGCTATTTACAATAAATACGGGAGTTATGCTCTAGTGAGTGATTTGAGGACGTTGAAGGAAGCAATCGTATTGAACTTGAGCCATTCCATTGTGCTGTCTGAGGCATAACCAGTAAGCTGGAATTCTTGGAGCCGCTTCGCAGCAAAGTCCAGCGTGTCGCGGTATTCGGTAGATTGGTCTTGAGCCATAAACAATTCTGATGCCACATATACGGACGAAAGAGCTGCGCGTTTGGTATACCAACTGAAGTCCGATGTGCGGTCATTAGAGAGATACCACAGTTCATCGCTCAGTTCGTGCAACTCAGAAAGAGAGCTTGGTAGGATTTGTGGTAGGGTCATGATTGAAATTGCTTCGGAAAGACGAGGCTGAATTGTAGAGTTTGCTTTGAGCCTGTGTTGCAGCAAAAGAACCAGTCGCTTGTACTGATCCGTTTCGTTTGAGAGCTCCACGTTCACCAGATCCTGACGGGCAGTCTCCAGATGATACTTCACTAAATCAAACGCTCCCCCGGGAAATAGGTTGTGGGTGATGTCCCTGTAGCCAGCCTCTCGGATGCCCAACATGAGGGCCCTTTCAAACCCCTCAGAGGGTACCTTCTCCAGTCCAGCCTTCAAAATACGTTCCCTTGTGGTCGGCTCGTCTCCCTCATTGCTGCTGCTGCTGTACAAACGATTCAGATTCTTGCCCAAACCGTTGTTAACAACTCCAAACGCAGCCAAACCTTGATAAGATACACTAGGGACAGCGCCCAAAATTCGACCCAGAGACCTGGTTTCCACAAGCATCGTTTCTATAATTTTTCCAACTAGCTGGTCCGTGGTGGTGTTGTTCCCCGTCGGCTGTCGGTGCTTTATTAACCTTCCCACGCTCGCGGATGTGATTACTTTGGCCCATTTTTTTCCTCTCGGTTATTGGGTCCATCGGGGACCGATGCCATCGGTGTAGAAGCCTCGGCATAAGTAGATACATTTGCTTCATCTTCTCTAAAATATTATTCTTTAGCGGTACTCTTCTTTTTCCAGAAAAAGAAGCAAAAAGCGTTTGTTCTGCTTCGCAGAAGAAGGAAGACAAATCGAACTGGAATGGTTACAGCCCAACATCTCCACAAAGCGGAGTCACGGGGGTCTGGGGGCGTCTTGCTTCATCTTCTCTAAAATAATTCTTTAGCCATACTCTTCTTTTTCTAGAAAAAGAAGCAAAAAGCGTTTGTTCTGCTTCGCAGAAAAAGGACAACAAATCTAACTGGAATGGATACAGCCCAACATCTCCGCGAAGCGGAGCCACGGGGGTCTGGGGGCGTGTCCCCAGAGAACTCACGACCATTACATAATTTTCCCTTCATCACCTGTAAAAGAAGCAAAAGCGAGGTTGCTCTTTTCTTGCTTTGCACTAGTTCGAAATCAACTCGGCACATGTATGCAGAAGACAGCCCAACATCTCCGCGAAGCGGAGCCACGGGGGTCTGGGGGCTTGCCCCCAGAAAAAAAATTAAATAAATAAGCAAAACGTTCTTGTTCAGCTTCACAGGACATAGAGTAAGCCACAATACAGCAGGAGACCTCCGCGAAGGGGAGGCAGGGGGTTTAGGGGCATCCTGTCAGAAAAAAAGGCTTTTTTGACCTGGAGTTTTGTTAATGCGCGTGGTGTGGCCGGTCCCAAACATCATCACAGCGTTGAACGTATCCACTCTATTCTTATATAGTGCAGGCGCTTTTGTTCTTGGTGAGCAGTGATATTGATATTATAGGGCTGACATGGCGACTTTGACGATGTTGAGAAACACGCAGTCGGCCGGCTCTTTGCCACTGGAGCGCGATGGTAGCAGCAGCAACAACAACAACAATGGATCAATCCCCCAGACGAGCGAGAGAAAGCGACGGGCGTCGCAGTCTGTTCCGTCGCGGTCACAGTATGCTCTGGTACTTGTTCTGTCGCCGCTGAACGGCACGTTTGAGCGCAAGAGCCTGTTTGTGCCGTTTGCCCCTGATTTATTAAAGCTTGGGCGCCAGACCAGCGCAAAGACGATCCCTGCGCCGGACAACGGCTTCTTTGATTCGCGGGTATTGTCCAGACAGCACGCAGAGGTGTGGGCGGACCGTACGACTGGCAAGGTGTGGATAAAGGATGCCAAATCATCGAATGGCACATACATCAACTCGCAGAGGCTCTCCAGCGACAACACCGAGTCCAAACCCCACGAGCTCCGCAAGAACGACATTCTCGAGCTTGGTATCGACATCTCCAACGACGACGGCTCGTCCCTCGTCCATCGCAAGATCTCCGCCAAGGTCGAGCGTATATCCATCATGTCTCTCCAGTCGGACAACGTACCGGCTAACACCTCCTCCGTAAACGGCTCTCTGTCTTCTTCTTCTTCTTCGTCGTCGTCTAACGGCTCCCTGAGTCGAAGCAACACGCTGGTGGGGTCGTCGCGGCCAAAGCTGGGGCAGAACAAGGGCGCCGATTCGCTGGACGTGGCGCTGTTTGGGGACGTGGACGCGTCGCTGGAGGACCTGGTGATGGGCCATGCACGCAACAGCCTGGGCGGGCTGTTCATGAACTCTGGGCTCAGCTCGTCGATCTCGTTTGAGACGACGGTGAAGAAGCTCATTGCCCAGATACACGAGGCCAAGCTGGAGGGCGCCAAAATCAACTCGGTGTCCAAGCTCTTGGAGGAGATCAGCAAAAACCAGTCAAACTCGTCGGTGCTGACAGCCCTGACAGAACAGCTCGCGTCCAAGGACGCATACATTACACAGTTAGAAAAGAAGCTGGAAAGCCACCAGAAACGCTACGACCCGGAACGAGAAAACAACCTCACCAAACAGCTGACAAAAACACAGGACGACCTAAACGAAACCAAACGCGAATTAGACAGATACAAGAGCCGCGCCCTCGCCGCTGAGGCCCTCACGTCCAAAAGCCACGAAACCATCAAAGAACTAGTCCGGACCCTCGAAGACAAACAGAAGCTCCTCGAAAAGGCCCAACAACAGGGCAAGAATGAGCAGACTAACGACAAACCAAAGCAACCAGCTACAACTAACGACGACGACCCAACCACCATGGCCTCTACCTCAACCACCCAGCAACAACAACAGCAACAGCAGGTCTCCTCGTTTGCCGTCAAAGCAATCCCCGTCTCGTCCGCGCTGGGCGTCGTCATAATAGGCATCTCCATCATGTCCTTCATCAACTCTTATACAAGAGACCGTTAACTGGCTATTTATTCTACTCCCTTTTGGAAACCACCTCCTTTAATATACTATAAACTCCCTCACCTATCCCCCAAAACCCCTGGTGAAGGTTGGGCTCCCAGGAACGTCTGTCAAACGGAGCTAGCATATATGCTTTTTGCCCCTTTAAAATCTAGTACTGGTTGTGTTCTGGGGGCACGCCCCCAGACCCCCGGGGCTCGCTTCGCTAGAAGATCTGGGCAATGATTCTTTCTATTCGTTGAAGCCTCGCAGAGCCACGGGGATGCAGGGGACTGCCCCCCCCCCCCCCCCCCCCCCC
>JAJMDO010000012.1:0-57814 GCA_030573635.1 Blastobotrys ciferrii | reverse complement strand
ATACAGCCCAAAAAGTGGCGAAGCAGAACTCAGTACCCTTGTTATTCTGAAAACCGGAACAAAGGTTAAGAGATAAGATTTTTGTAAAGCGTTGTACTGCTTCGCAAGAGCCGTGCCTCTACCCATACGTCGGCGAAGCCGACTCAGGGGGGGTTGGGGGCGTGCCCCCAAAAAAAGTTTCGACGAAAACCATCTGGATGTTTAGAAGCTTATGGTTGACGAGAGCCGTTGTTAGTTGTCTATAAATTGAGTTGATTTATGAAATGTAGTTCACATTCGAGCGCTTTAGCCATTTCTTGGGAAAAGACGCGGGCTACTTCGTTGACAGTTGTTTTTACGCCGAGATTAGCCATGCTGGTTGTGCTTTTGTCTGGAAGGCCGCAGGCAACAATTCGGTCAAACCACCACGTGTCAGTGTTGATGTTGAGCGCAATGCCATGGGATGTCACATTTCGGCGGCAGTGTATTCCGATTGCAGCAATCTTTTCCTGGTCATTAATCCAGACACCGGTATCCTGCGTTGTCTTCGAGTCGATGCCATAGCGCGCAAGTGTGTTAATAATGGACTTCTCTAGCAGACTAACATAGCATTTTGGTGGGATGCCGAATGCACGAAGATCTAGAATTGGATACACCACCAACTGTCCAGGGCCGTGGAATGTCGTTTGTCCGCCTCTGAATGTCTCCACGAACTGGGCTCTCCCGTCAGCTTTGAAATGCTCAATTTCAGCCGAGGACAGTTTTCCCCGCTCTCTGCGACCACATGTGTACACCGGATCCATTTCAAAGTTGAGAAGTGTAGGCAACGGCGGTTCTGATTGGTCTAGTTTACCGGCCTTAAAGTCTAGAGCTCGTCGAACATGTTTCTCCATGTTTTCCCCCGCATCCTGGTAGTTGATGCCGCTCATTAAAGCCACAGTCTGTAACTTTGTGGGCTTTGTGGAATAATTAAATTGTACCCCCCCACATGAAGCCGCTTCTGCTGTATAAAAACGAATTTGGCGAGCAATAGATCTTGTATAGTGCGTTGAAAACACACCCCCGGACCCCCATGGTCGAGAGGATGATCGGACAGCCCTTGGTATCATAAGTGTTGGGAAGTGTCCTGCAATGCCCATCACCCCGACATTAAGTACTCAAAAATTATGGCCCCGGGTATCGCCGACATGGAGAAACTCCTCACCTGGCTTCAACAGGGCAATTCGGTGATTTCACCAAAAGTCGCAGTAGAAGACTTGCCGGGTATGTCCAAGCTTCCACAAAAACGTAAAATAAACTAACATTCGTCCAGGTCATGGTAGAGGTGTCGTCACGAAAGAAAAAATTAAGGTATGTCAACCCTATTTTTGTAAATTCCCCCTGAAAAGCTACGGCTGACCTTTTACGAGGAGCACGCCGTCAGACCCCTGGGTAGGCTTCGCCGAATTTTTGGGTAAATTGTGGTCTCCGCTGTGTTTACGCCTTTTTCGGAAGCCCACAACTGTGTTTCCTGGGGGCGCGCCCCCAGACCCCCTGGGCTCGCTTCGCTCGAGGTTCTGAGTAGTGTTCTATTCTGTCTATTCGATGAAGTCTCACAAAGCCACAGGGGTGCAGGGGACTGGCCCCCTGCAATCCTAACCCAGAAGGTTACTTGATTTGTGCGTTGAAGGAGCAGAACATCCCAAGATTCGTTTGATTGGAGTTTCGGATAAACTTTATGGTTAGAATTACTTGCATGAACATGTGTGTTCTCTCCGAAATGTGGATCAATTGTGCTTGTGTGAAGTCGAACGATTCTTTCTCAGTGTTACCGGAGCCTCACTGGGATCAAAGAATTCTTCTTGTCTAGAATACGACGCAAACTTGGTACTGCATTTCAGAAAACTCAATTCATCGATTTTTTTTTTTTCACAGAAAGTATAGTAGGATCGCATATGCGTCTCCTAGAGACGAATCGGTCTGGCACTACTCTTTCTTAAAGAGGTAAAGGGCATTAGGCTCCTCTTGATAGCCGGCGAAGTAAAACCGGTCCTGGGGGTCTGGAGGTGTGCCCCAAAGAAACTAACTAAAGTGATAGTTCTAACAAGGGCATGTAGAGAGGAGAAATACTAGCAACAATTAAGAGGAGTCAGTTGTTGAACTATGAGACGATTGGGCTTCGCGGCGATGAACAGGATAGAGAAGCGAGGAGGCGGTTTGCAGGAACGCTATTATTATCATACTATTTGTATCGGTATCACAACGACAAGGGAAACTATTGGAACAGCTTTATGGAGACTTTACCCACTGAAGAAGATCTGGAAACGATGCCGTTGACGTGGAATGTGGAAAAGGTAGAGGAGTTGCCGCCAAAGGTCCAGGAACTAGTCAAGAAGCAGAAGGAGAAACTGCAGAAGGAGATGGAGTTGGTGAAAACCACGCTGAACGTGGAATTGGATGAACGGCTATTCAAATGGGCGTGGATGTGTGTAAACACGAGATGCATTTATATGAACATTCCTGGAACTCCATCGCATAAAGAGAAAGTCACCCTGGCGCCCTTCGCGGATTTCATCAACCACACCTGTGACAGAGACTCATCCGTCAACCTCAAAATCGACGGCCGGGGTCTCACTTTGACTGCACGTCAAGAATATGAAGCTGGCCAGGAATTGTATCTTTCATATGGCGCACACGACAATGCCCGACTACTAATAGAATACGGGTTCACCGTCCCAGAGAACCCATGGGATACTGTAGACATATCCGATTACATACTGCCAAAACTAAATGACGTGCAGCTACAATGTCTAGAACAGGAGGGTTATGTGGGGGCAAATTACACAGTGAACCGCGAGGGACCGTCCTTCCGCACTATAATTGCCTTGGCAACCTCGTTCGAGCAAATATACCTAACAATCAGTGGAATGGCAGAAGTCCCCAGACGCCTAGAAATGTTAATTCAGGGTGAAGGAGACACCGACATGTACCCCTCCTTCAAAGATGAACTAACAACCCTTCTGCGCCGCGCGAAATTAGAACTCTGCGACGAACGCGAATCTTCCTCCCTCAACGAAGCATCAAAAACACTCCTAAACGACTATAAACAAATCCTTCAACAGGCTATAAACGATACTAATTAATTAACTGTAGCATACTATACCGTCGGATTTCTGGGGGCCAGCCCCCAGACCCCCAGGGTCGGCTTCTCCGAGGTTACAACAAGGCCCTGGTGGAATAGGGCTATACTTCTACTTGTTGCCTAGCCCAATTGTTTCCTGCATAAGCTAGCCCTAAGATCAGGAGCCTGAGTCCACAGAGCTTTTTCAGGAGAAGCTGGTATAGACAATAATAACAACTGATATATTTCAGAATCTAGAGAAGCTCGCTCTGTGTGTGCCTTTCAGAATCTTGGATGAACTTTGACCTTAATTACGGAGATGATATATGGTCCTACAAACGTCCTGCGAAGCAGAACTACGCTTTTTGCTTCTTTTTCTGGAAAAAGAAGAACCCCAGACAACAAAGTGCTTCATACCGCGTTTTAACCCGGTGAAGTTTAACTAGATTGATTTACTAGTTGAGGAAGTTGTACATTACGATTCGTTAACTAAGGGGGCACAGTCATTAACGCCTTTGCGGATGAGAGAACCACGAGTTCTCACAAGATCAGCCAACTGACGGTTGAGCAAGGCCTTGTAACCATGTTTGGACGCAATATCAACGAGGAAATCGTTGATGTACTTCAATTCCGTTTCCCGGCCGGCGTTGACATCTGCAAGCATAGATGTTGTGTTTTCGCCGTTAATGCTGACGACCTCACGTACCATGCCAATAAGGCGTTTTGGGTCCAAGGAAGTGGAGACGAGGTACATTGTGTCTGGATTGAACTTTTCTTCGGCATGCAACCGGAGAATTTTGGAGCATTCCTGTACCACAGCCTTGATCATATTTTCGGCAGCGGGGTTTTCGAGCAGTTCCTTGTTCTTGCAGCCTAGAATAGCGGTCAATGGGTTCACACAGGCATTTACAATAAGTTTGTCATATTGAGCAAGCAAAAACTCCGGATAGGGCAACACCTCCGCGTTAAGAAGAGGACCACAACGAAGAAGCTCATGAGGAATATCTCCTGGATGTGGATATGTTGTGGCGGGGTCCTGTGGCGGATCGGTGGCGTAGTCGGCCTTTGCGGCTTCTTCAGCGTCGGTGGGGAAGGGAGACTCCATGGCATCGGGCTTGACACCCGGCGCATTGTGTTCACGGGGGAACTTGATTTCACCAGAATAATCGGCCTTGACTGACTCCTCAGAATCCGTGGGGAATTGCAGATTCTTGGCTCGTGGAGAAGGTCCTGGAATCACGTCGTCCATGCCATCAGACCTCACTGCTGCCTCCGATGCTGTGTACGTGCCGGGTTCAATGTGCAAGTCACGGACAGTATTCGGAATCTGTGAAATCTGTAGCTTGCCATGGCCGGCATGATTGTACGAAAACGGGACTGGTGTATTGTGCACGCCGTGTGTGGTGATTCCCAAAAAGAAGGTGGGACGAGCCGACGGGTTGGGCCAGAACTTTTCACACAGTTTCTCGTACATGCCCATTCCATTCTGAAGCAGCAAAATGTTGGTCGCCTTGTGAATTGACGGCAAGACAGCTTCAATTGCCTTGTCAGTTTGTGTGCCCTTGGTTGTGACAATTAGATTGGAAATCATCTCAGGACCCCCCGATCGCAGAACAGGGTGCCCATAAATTGCAGGAATCTTGCGTTCTACAACTCGTTCCGGCCCCAGTGTCGAACTTGCAATTCTAACCGTTGAATCGTGCTGTGCATACTGCTGCAATCGCTCCTGCGAACGCATTATAAACGTCACATACGCCGGTGGAACAGTGGAGCGAAGCCCCGCTCCTATCAAACTACCCACATTCCCTGCTCCTAGGATATGGAAGTGAGGAGATGGCATTGTTAATTGATTCTTTCTGAGGTCGGTTCGGCCGTCCGCCGGCTATTTATATCCCTTCTCCGTGCTTTGTTTGCTACCCTTTTCGGATTTGGGAACGGAGCAAACATCTTATTAACACCCCATTCCTTATTGGCCAATTCCCATCCCATCTCCAATTACAGCTCTATTTCCTTCCTTTATTGGACAATATCTCAAGAACCCTGCCCAATTCTCCCCTCTCCCCTGGTTCATTCCACCTGGAGTAGTAAAGATCCATACAAGCTCATCGTGTGCGGCTGAGTCACGTGATTCCCGACTGATATTGATATCCATCGATAATAAGTTTCAAGGTTAGACTTCTTTCTTCATTGGAAGTCAATTGGTCCTGTATGTCTTGACCTGCGGCCTCTTAGCCGTACCGAGGAATAGGTATAGGTGCATTCCTGGGGGCATGCCCCCAGGCACCCTGGGTCGGCTTCGCCGAATGTCGGGAAGCCAGATATTTTAGAATTAGAATTAACTCTGAAGAAGCTATAAGGTAGTTTAATAAGCATGCGGTTTAATACTATCTTCCCTGTATCAGGTTCCGTGCCCCCGGTAAAACCAGTTCTGGATTAGGATTTGCAGGGGGCCAGCCCCCTGCACCCCCGTGGCTCTGCGAGGCTTCATTCTTATCATATGACTAAAGGCAGAACAGTTATACCTAAAACGTCTTCAAAAGCGACCTTGGATTCGGGAGCATATCCCAGAAACATGGTTAACTTCTTTGTATTCTTTTTCCTCTTTTCCAGAAAAGAAGAACTAAAAAGTGATTTTGTTGCCGTGCTGCGAAGGTCATGTGGACTTCTGAACCCTCATTGTGCGAGTAGCTGTAATGCTTATTCTTCAGGGACTTTTATATACCCAAAGCTCCACAAGTTCGACACCAGGGCTATGTGGACATGCTCTCATTAATGTAGACGGCCTGATCTTCTTCTATTACAGAAAGGGAGAAAAATCATTACTCTCCTTTGCCAATTGGTCTTCCAAAATCCCCGCTCTAGGAAACTGGAACCCAGACCTCGGCGAAGCCGACCCAGGGGGTCTGGGGGCTGGCCCCCAGCAAAACAATCAGACCACGTACTTGTAGCTACTTGCTATATGATGAATTAACATCGCGTTATTAAATCACGTGATTTGGGATCACGTGTATTTTTTTTGTGGGGTTCTTTTTATCGGAGGCGCGGAGGTGCAGTTAAGTTCGTTAAAGATGTTAATAGTAGGACTCACGGGCGGGATAGCGACGGGGAAGTCAACGGCGTCGAAGATTTTGCGCGACGAGTTTGAACTTCCGGTTGTGGATGCGGATGTGATAGCGCGGCAGGTTGTTGAACCCGGGACGGCGGGGTACAAGAAGATTGTGGCGCATTTTTCCCCGTTGACCCCGAACCTGCTTCACGAGGACGGGACGCTGAACCGGCCCGAGCTGGGCAAGGTGATCTTTGGCGATGAGAAGCAGCGCAAGGTGCTGAATGGGATCGTTCATCCGGCGGTTCGTTGGGAGATGTTCAAGCAGACCATGTGGGCGTGGGTCCGTGGCCATCGCATGGTGGTGCTTGACGTCCCATTGTTGTTTGAATCCCGATTGGACCGGTTTTGTGGCGTCACTGTGGCGGTGCTTTGTCAACCTGAAACAGAGCTGGAACGACTATTGAAGCGCGATGAGCACCTAACGCCGGAGCTGGCGGAGCAGCGCATCGCCAGTCAGATGTCACTGGCAGACAAACGCGCCAGGGCAGACCGCGTCGTCGACAACGACTCGGACATTGACGCGCTCAAATCACAGCTATCATCAATTGTCCACCAACTCCAGCCAAATCCCGTGCTGTCGACTCTCGAATGGCTCGTCCCCCCTTTAGGCGGACTCATGGCAATCTTAACTGCCGTCTATAGACTATACATCAAACCTAAACCCGAACTTAAACAGGACTAATTATAATCACTTGTTAGAGCCTCTCGGGGCACACCCCCAGATCCCCAAGGCTTATTTCGCTCGAGGCCATGGGTAGTGCTCTATTCTTTCTGCAACCCTATTTGTGTTTTCTGGGGGCACGCCCCCAGACCCCCAGGGCTCGCTTCGCTCGAAGCTATGGGTAGTGTTTATTCCTCCTATTCGTTGAAGCCTCGCAGAGCCACGGGGGGTGCAAACCTAAACCAGTAGTATATTTCTGGGGGCACGCCTCCAGACCCCCATGGCTCGCTCCGCTCGAGGCTATGGGTAATGTCCTGTTGTTTCTACACGTTGAAGCCAAAGGGATGCTAACGCAGATGTGTATTTTCTGGGGGCACACCCCCAGACCCCCTGGGCTCGCTTCGCTCGAGCTTATTGGTAGTGTTCTATTGTTTCTACTCGTTGAAGCCTCGCAGAGCCACGGGAGTGCAGGGGGCTGGCCCCCTGCAACTTCTGGGGGTAAAGGGATCTAGTAAGTCTCTTCCAACTCTATATTAAAACGTCTATATTAATGAAAACTAAAGCTTTTACTTCTTTCTGGAAATGAAGAATGGCTCTCAGACAAAATACCACCTGGCTGCCGGCGTATTTAGTTGTTTCAGTTTTTTTCTTATGTAAGCAGATGTGGGGGTTATGGAAGCCGTTTCGAATAACGCTTATTGAAGACATTATTGGAGTAATATTATGGCCACTGACATGTCTGGCATGTGGCTGTTTAAAGAATTCGGATTTCTCGTGGGCCCAGTTGAATAGACTAAATGCAAGGTACGCGGGGAAAATCCGATGTCTTGGTGCAATGCCGTCTTATGCATTTAGGCTTTAAGTTTTAGGGCGTAGGTGTTCTGTGGTAGATTATAGAGACAACGCGTCAATTGCTCAATAAAGATACTCTAAACCAATCGATCTACAGCTGCCGTACGTGCTGGCTCTTGGCGCTATTCATCCTTGTTCAGAAATCCGCTGTTTTTTCACCGCGGCTCATAATACGGTAGCTAGCTCCTAGCTCCCAGACATAGGGACTAACAGTTAACACAACTCAGTTATTTATTCTAGTCTACTACTTGTCTTACACACATCTTTTCTTCGAAAAAGAATGCAATTGACACTAAGTTTCAGCTCCAAAACTAACCCGCTTAAGCTGCCTAACGCCTTCTCAATTCACACACATCAGACAGCCATGGCCCTCCGTTACACTTTCCAACCAACCCAGCCTACCGCACGGCCCATAGCCTCGGCAAAGCCGACCCTGGGGGTCTGGGGGCGTGCCCCCAGAAAGCTCCCTGTAATTTATGTTTAACCGGGTGGGGTCGGGGTCAAGGTCGGGCCGCGATGTGCGGCTCAGAGGGGTGGAAAGAGTGAACCAAAGTAGAAAAAGTGTCCTCTCCACCTTCTCCACCTTTGGGTATAAATAGATTGCTGACGCCGGGAGATAACGACACGACAACGAAACACAATGAGCACCGAGGGCAAGACCATTACATGCAAGGCAGCTGTTGCCTGGGAGGCTGGCAAGCCATTGTCCATCGAGGACATTGAGGTTGCGCCACCTAAGGCGCACGAGGTGCGCATCAAGGTCAATTACACTGGTGTCTGTCACACCGATGCATACACGCTTTCTGGCAGCGACCCAGAGGGCGCCTTCCCTGTTGTTCTTGGACACGAGGGTGCTGGTGTTGTTGAGTCAGTTGGTGAGGGCGTGACGTCTGTCAAGAAGGGCGATCACGTTGTTGCCCTGTACACGCCAGAATGCCGTGAATGCAAGTTCTGCAAGTCCGGCAAGACCAATCTCTGTGGAAAGATCCGCGCCACCCAGGGCAAGGGTGTGATGCCTGACGGCACGTCCAGATTCAAGGCCAAAGGCAAGGATCTGCTCCACTTCATGGGCTGCTCGACCTTCTCCGAGTATACTGTCGTTGCGGACATCTCCGTGGTGGCCATCAATCCCAAGGCACCGCTGGAAAAGGCCTGTCTGCTCGGCTGCGGCATCACCACCGGCTATGGCGCCGCCACTATCACTGCCAACGTCCAGAAGGGTGACCAGGTGGCTGTGTTCGGCGCTGGCTGCGTTGGCTTGTCCGTGATCCAGGGCGCTATGTCCCGCGGCGCCAAACGCATCATCGTCGTTGATATTGACGATAAGAAGAAGAAGTGGAGCGAACAGTTCGGCGCAACAGACTTTGTCAACCCCACAAAGCTCAACAGACCCGTCCAGGAGGAATTGGTCGAAATGACCGACGGCGGCCTCGACTTCACTTTCGACTGCACCGGCAACGTTGGTGTCATGCGCTCCGCACTCGAGGCCTGCCACAAGGGCTGGGGTCAATCTATCATCATCGGCGTTGCTGCTGCCGGCCAGGAAATTTCCACTAGACCATTCCAGCTGGTTACCGGCCGTGTCTGGAAGGGATGCGCCTTTGGCGGCGTCAAAGGCCGCTCACAGCTCCCCGGAATCGTCGATGATTACATGGCCGGAAAGGTCAAGGTCGACGAGTTCATCACCCACAGACACACCCTCGACAAAATCAACCAGGCATTCGACGACATGCATGCTGGTGAATGCATCCGTGCTGTCATCGATTACAAGAACGATAACTAGTAATCTTCTACTGTGTAATTGATACACCTCTCAAAATTTCATCTTTCCTAGTAGACCCCTCTAAAAAAGAACGAAACACTTTAGCCTGGCCGGGCTAATAATCGTAAGACTACTTTGTTCTTTTAGAAAAAGAACCAAAACCTTTAGCTCTGCGGAGCTACTAATTGTTCGAGTACTTTCTTCTTTTTAAAAAAAGAACCAAAAACATTAGCCCTGCGGGGCTCTAGGGGTAAGAGGTCTTGTTCCGAACCAAAATCGTTTGTCGTGGATCAAGAATAAACTGATTAGCATAATGATATTTTTCTTCTCCACTTAAACAGGAAAAGCCCTGTGTTGCTTAGCACAAGTTTTGTGGCGCGTTCATGTGTAGTGCCTTTTACTTTCTATTCGTTGAAGCCTCGCAGAGCCACGGGGGTGCAGGGGGCTAGCCCCCTGCAAATCCTAACCCAGTAGTGGTTTTTCTGGGGGCACGCCCCCAGCCCCGCCTGGGCTCACTTCGCTCGAAGTTATGGGTAGTGTTCATTCTTTCTATTCGATGAAGCCTCGCAGAGCCACGGGGGTGCTGGGGGGGGTGGGCCCCTGCAAATTCTAACCGAGAAGTGGTTTTTCTGGGGCACGCCTAAAGTAGATTGAATTTCGTGCTAGAAGTGAGTTGAAATGGCCTACAGCAGGAATTTTCTGCAGCTCTTTTCCTAAAAAGAAGGTGCTAATTGCGTTATTTTTGATGGCTAATGAAGCTCATAAGAACTACATGAATGTCAATAGGTCTTTTGCCTAGTTCTGTGTTTTAAGAGAACAGAGCTAGATTTATCACTGTTTTACATCCCATATTGACAATGATTCTACCTCCTACTACGAATAGCCGTGTCCTCGGCCTTATCATATACTAGCTATGCATGAATAATAGTTGTTAATTGTTCAACGATCAAGTCGATCCCAAATCCTTAGCTTTCTTTCTTTAAAAACCAAAAATTATTCGGCTTCATACTAGTAAATTAATTGGACATTGCTACTATTCAGCGAATTGAAGCCCCGCAGGGCTAATGTTTTTGGTTCTTTTAAAAAGGAACAAATTGTTACTGTTCAGCGAATAGAAGCCCCGCAGGGCTAATGTTTTTGGTTCTTTTAGTAAAAACAAAGTACTCCTACGACTATCAATAGCCCCGCAGGGCTAATGTTTTTAGGTTCTTTTTAAACTACGACTAACTAGCGAGCAGGGTTCTTTGGGTTAGGGGCGTTTCGGGAAATCCGTTGAGATTTGCCGGTTGCCGCGGGATCCGGCATTTTGGAGCTTGGCGAGCTAAGCGATTGCTTATGTAATGCCCTTGGAGAGCTTGCGATTGACTTGGCGTAGATTTGTAGATACGTCAGTATTTAGGAGATAACGAGTAGTGTTACAGAAACGAATCGATGTAGAAGGCGTGTGGGTGGACTGATGATCGATGCGTGGTCAAGGGATGCATGGGTTGGTTGGTTACGTCATTTGCTCGTTGCTGCATCCGATTGGCGGCTGCCATGCTTTGTCCAACGTTTTCTGGAGTGCGTGCGGCTCAATGTTCCGGTGAGGTGGGGCGGGGCGGGGTGTTGCGGGATTTTAAAAAGTATAAATAGGCCACGAATTTCCTAATATTGGGGGTATATCTTACTTTGTAGTAGTGTTCACATATAGCTGATAAAGTACTGGAAATGTCGATAGCGCAGTCTGCACTTGCCAAGTTTTCGTCGACTGTTTTGGAACGCGAGAAGCAGGAATGGCGGAGGGGTGACAGGCGGAGGCTGACGCAGGACTATTTCCTCAACGAGGTAGAGGATGTCTATCCGTACCATCATTTGAATGATCTCTTCACGCAGGTTGGTCCGAATCAGCCGCAGCATGCGGTCAACGAGCAGTTGGCTGAGCGTTTAGCGACTCTGCAGCTTGAGCGGGAGAACGCTGTCCAGGAGGCGCTTGAGCTGCTCAACGAGAAGAATCGCAAGACCTCGTATGAGCTGCGTGAGCGGTCCATGTTGCTGATATTGCATTACGTCCTGCGACGGGAGAACCTGGACGTGCTGGATGAGCAGTTCCTGGCAAACATGGAAGAGATCGTGATCCGTCCGAAGAGCCAATTGGAGATGCTGGTTGCGCTCAACCTGTTCATCGTTACCGTCATCGAGCATATTTCCCGCTCAGCGGACGCGTACATGGGTGGTTACTTTGAGCGCAAGGTGAACCGCGTGGCTGAACAATTGAGGGACTCCATCGATCCTGAAAGTCTGTTGGACACCCCCATTAAGAGCAACCTGGTCACCGGGTACGCGATTCTCCAGTTCACCCTCATCTATGGATCCAGACATGGAGAAGAAGACGGGTACGACGTTGTTCTCTCCCTCATGGACATGGTTGACAACACGCAAGAAACGCAGGTAATCTTCCATGTGCTGCAGGCAGTTGCATTCATAATATCGGCCATGTCGTATCCGAACGACCTCATTGAGGAACTCCTGCCGCGATTGACCGCCCTCCTTGAGTCCGGTTCTCTGGACATCTCTAGTGGCGCGGGAATTGTCATCGCCCTCTGCTTCCAGACATACGACTATGGTGACGACACCAAACCTCCTTCAAAGTTCAACTCCAAGGTGGAGCAAATCCCACTGGATTACGGGGAACTGCTAACTTATCTCAAGGATGTTTCTACTGACCTTCGCCGTCGTGTCGGGAACCGTGACCTTATCCGTCAACGAAGCCTCTTCAATGACATCCGAAACACCATTGGCCTCTTCTCGACATCTGCGTCCAGAAATGAACTCGAACGAGAAGACCTGGTTTTGACCCATCTCAACGGCACAACTATGTCCCATGTCGACTCATGGGCAACCCTGCTCCTTCTAAAGGCCTTCCGATGGCTCTTGGGCCCCGCGACAGCAGAATATTTCGACCAAAACCAGTTCCTCCACACTGCCCTCAGAGACTCCTTCTATCTCTTGCCTGTCGATTACCAAAACGCAATTTTTGGTAACTTTGGTCAATCTCAAAACGATCCTGTCGAACGTCACGCTCGTGATGTCCAAAGAACAAAACAAAACCGGCGTGAACGTCAAATCAAACAATTTCAAACTGTAGAGTCATAATCCTACCTCATAGCTTAATTTTATTCTTATTTAATCTGTTTTTCCTGGGGCACGCCCCAGCCCCCCTGGGTCCGCTGCGCGGATTATAGGGCAAACTATTCTATTGTCAAGCTGTATTTCTGGGGGCAACGACCCCTTGAGCCTGATTCGCGGATTATATGAAAAAAAATAACCTTCCAGGACAAATACCCTGCCCTCTGGGTCATCTTTCCGGATATTTGCGTGGCAAAAAATCTTCTTTTAAGCTGGTAGTTAGGAGGTTACCCAACTTTCCGCGGAGCGGACCCTGGGGGCCTGGGGGCTGGCCCCCAGAAAAGGCTATTTACTGCTGTCACTTCACAGATATACCAGTTGAAACAAAGAGGTGGTATGCAAGAAGGTCTATTGAATAAATACTAAGCGCGCCAATATTGAGCAAAGTTGTGTAACCTGTCGATTACCATTGGTAAGAACGCGTTTACAGAGTCATTGATGAGGGTTTGGAAATGGGCGATTGCATCCTCTTCGTTCATTTCGAGACAAAAGCGCTCTTTGACTTTGTGGACAGCTTTTTCGCGTTCAAACATGATATCTGGAATGGTGGAATCCATCATCAATGCAAAAAGGTTGAGGATGAGGTTTGCGGATTTTCTGAGGTTTGAAAACGCTGTGAAGCAGTAGTTTCTAAATTTGTCGTAGTTTTCAGATGATGCGCCTCCCATTCCCTCTATTACTTGGATGGGGAGCTTCATCATTGGGGGGAATGGTTTAGGATCGCGACCGAGTATGTAACCAAAGTCTGCGTGGAAGAAATGGCCGTCTGGACAGATGAGGAGGTTGTCTAGATGACGGTCTCCAATTCCCAGAAGGTAAGTGATAACACAATATCCCGCACAGGACCTCACAAATGTATCCATGACCTCAGGTTTTATACCTGTCTGATTGTTTGCTGGGTTGTTTTGTCGAAGATATGGGAGGATGCCGTGATATTCAGCCAAGACATGGGCTAATGTCTGATTGGGAATGAATTGCAATGCGCCATCTTTTGTGCCGGTTGCTAGAATTCTATAGGGTGTGAGCTTCAGATCGAGATTTTCATTTTGCAGTAATTGGTCCATGAGATTAATAATCTGTATTACCAGTTGATCCTGACGTAGATCATCACCAGACTTGAACATGATGGGGTATTTGTCTCCAGATTCGGTCTTGAGAGTTATTTTAAGCGGGGACAAACTGCTTTTGAAAACATTGCATTCTTCTGGAACGCACCCGACTACAGTGACTGTGGGGTCAAGCGGCAACGGTAGAGGAGAAAACGACAGGAAGCCATGCTTGGAATCAGCCAAATATGAACGCATGTGCTCTTCCCTCTTGGGGCGTGAATCCTTGGAAGTTTTGACTTTGATGGAAAGTTCAAGAAGCTTATTGAAGAATTTGATTTGCGCCTTCAGAGTTGCAGTTCTTTCTTCACCATCTTCTTGTTTTTCAAGGGCCGACAAAAATCCTTCCAGGACCGGTTTGAAGATCGTTGAGTTGGGACCCTTTTCTTGCCCGTCTACTGCCACATACCAATAGAAATAGTTCCCCAGAATAGGGTTCCTCACTGCCCGAGAAATCAAAAATCTTGCCAAATATGACAGTCCGCCGCTTTTCTTCGGTCGAACCTCAAATTTGAGCGCTTCAACGAGCTGTAGTAGATATAATTCTAATTCATGGTCGCTTGCCTTCCGTAGTCGGTCCACCGCATATTGACGCACAGTAACGTCTTTAAACGTCGGACCAAGGAGTTCTAATGCATCATCGACATCAATCTCTGCCCATTTAGGCAACAGCTCTACTGCCTGTTTGGCCTCAACCGGGTCCTCCCACGTAATAGCCTTCAAGAACTTTGTCAATGCTTGTTTATGCCGCGTTAAGTAGTATCTAAACTTCCAGAGCAAGTTCTTTTCATCGTCCGTCAGTTCCTGAACTGGAGAGAAGTTCATTATCATGTTCAACTCATCCCTAATCTTGGCGTTTGGTTTCAGTTCCTTGTCTAAGGGGCCAGACTTGTGGCTTCGAATAAGTCGTCTATATTTAGATTCAATTGGATTCTCACGTGTCTGTTCAGGGTCATTAACCACCATAATCCCGCTAGGCCGATGCCCCACAGTGGCATCTTCCAATGCTGCCACCGGCATCGGCAGTTGTTGGTTCCCAGAAATCACTGACGAGGTCGACGGATATTCGAAATCACTGTACACTACGGGGAAATCAAACTGGACAAATTCAACAAAAAGATAATGCTGGTTTTCCTCCGGCTCTTGGTTTTTATTAATCCGTTCGATTTGTCGGAAAACCATATTATCCAGCCACTCTACTCTCACCATATCTCCTGATTCTAGCTTTTTAATCAACTTCTCTAGTCGATCCATCTCGTGCATAGACTGCAGAGTCGAGTCAGTTGAACTGTCACTCAAACCATCAGCCTCCCTGTCCAACCAAATCTTCAGCTTTTGTCTCCCTCTCTTTAAAGTGCAGTCTGATTGTTCAAAAAGTTTCACTGTAGTGCCACCATAAGGTATACGAACTCGAGGCCCCGCAAAATCCCATATTGTAATAGCCAATTGCGACGATAATGGAAGCTCGGAATACTTTATTGGCAGTGTTATCCATTCATTCCAGTTCTTAGAACTCTTGAACGGTTTGTACAACGTGGAAACTGGGATAGTCAACGGCTTACTGTCAGCAAACAATTGCACAGTGACCATCAAATCAGAATTTGACCTATTCTTCAAGTCAGCGATTCGAACAACTTATTACAGGTTTCACTCACGTTAAACTAGACGCCATAATCACCTTTTCTGGATGCTCAATTAGTTCAGACGGAGGCAATTTTGGTTTCTCGCCTTCAAGACAGGAGCTACAACGATTGTCTGTTAATCCCGTTATTCAAAAAAAACAACGCCTATCCACTCACATTTTGATCCTAAACGGGAGGTCAATCTCCCTAGAAATGCAAAATGAAAACGCTTTCCCGTCCATCACAAGAAACTCTCATCCAACCCACTTTCCTGTCTGCGACACTCCAGTTCCGTCGGGCCCAAATCTCCCTGGTCATACCAAATGTCCCATACCTAAATATACGCACAACGCATATCGCAGCACGATGGTATCAGTATCTGGTAAGGCTGAAACATCCATTCAATTTTAATTTACGTTTATGTAACCTTCGCGTAGTGTTAAATTTTTCTGTAACTCCAGAATACAGAGATATTTCGTTGTTTCGCTTCTCCTGTTGGTCTTGCAAAGACGGTCGCCTACTTGTGGGCTTCTCGTAAATCCCTAACAATTTTGGTTCTATTCTGGAAGAGAACTCTTTATTCCTTCTTCATTGTATAGGAGCGGCGCTTGATCAGTCACTAAAACCATGTTAACTGCTTATATCATTTCTGGTCAGAAACCAGGTTTAGATAATTAAGGCTATTGTACATAGAAGGATATCCACTTTCAGAGACCTGTCTTGTGTGTCGTTGAGTGGGCTGCTGATAGGATGGGTAGGGCTGTTGATTGTAGTACTGTTTTTGGGAATTGCGATACAGCATTTGCTGTTGAATTGCATTTGGAACGCTGAATTGTCTCGTGCCATGCTGAGACGGTTGATACTGGAAATTGTGTCGGTTGTTGTGATGATTGTTATTAGGTTCTGCTACCACAGCAGCAGTAGACCGTGGAGCACCACATCTTAGACACGTCACGTTCTTTGCAAAGTTGTGGTAATTGCATCCTTCTTTAGAACATTTCCAGTCTCCAGCTCTAAATGGAACCGAGCTGGAACCTGTAGATCTGTTGCTTCTATGTCCGTTATTGTTACTGTTAGTGTTATTCCCATATCCCGTTGTATTGTAATTATCATGAATTTGATACCCGTTGTTATAGGCAAACTGCTGCCCTGATTCACCTTGGGAGACGGTTGAATTCGCAGGATAAGAACATCTAAAGCAAGCTGTCCTTCGCTGGAAATTGGAAAAGCCACAAGACGGGCAATTCCAGTCTCCTGGCCTTGGTCGATTTTTGCTAGGTGGGAATGTGGTAAGGATACCTTGAGCACGTTGCAAAACCGCATTTCCTGAAGGAGAAACTGAAATTGCACGATCATTCAACGCCCGTCCATTCATGGATAAGCTTTCTGCAGCTTCTTCATGAGTGGCGAAAACTGCAAATCCCGATTCATTCGGGTGTGATTGATCAGGAGTACGGAATGTCCAGAATGCTATTGGCCTACCACCATATTGAGTGAACCAACTTTCTAATTCACTTTGAGTAGTATCATGTGGTAAGTTTGATAGATAAAGCACTTTGGACTGTTCGTTTAAAAATGCTCTGACATCTGCATCCGCGTCCATGGGTTTGGTCAGCACATCTGGATGACTCCCAAATGGCTTACATTTGTTCGTCAATGCTGAAAGAATGTTTTTGACCAAAATTGCTTCCTCTAAAGCGCGTCTTGGGCGAAGCGTTGGTGGCATGGGTTGATACTGGAAGCTGCTATGCTGAGACTCGACCACCTCTAATGCAGTACAAATACCAGAGAGTGAATACGGACTGCAATGCAAAGTTTCCGGATGATGAGCCTGCCACCTGGTATATTCAGTTCGTAAATCAAAGATCTTGGGATGCTGAAGGAATGCTGGTAGGATAACACCCTTATCCCGAGCTTCTCGTGGTAACTGGACCCTTAAATCCCAAGAGCTCAATGCAATGAACGTGAAATCCAGCCCCTTGGATAGAATAAATTCATTAATATCCTTATTAAATGCATTAATGGCGTCACAAAATGTCCCCGCATTTCGAACGTGTTCCCAAGTTAGTGTAGTCAATGAAGCTAAAACCACCCATTAGACCTCAAAATTTCCCCTAAACCCCGGATAACAACACTTACTGCATAATGATGTGATTGGTGTGTTCACTGGACGAATTAAAACACCCTGTCGATGAACCTATAACTCATATTAGACAATGTTCCAGCCAATCAAAATATGCCACTAACCTCTTTTAACGTGTCAGAATCAACCAGAATCCACGCCATCTCTATAAGTTCTGATGAATCCTTGGTAACATAGACTCCATGTTCATCGCAAGTAGTGGTCAAGTGAACCACTACGTATAAGGGGCTCATCAGATATTAACCTGTATTCGTTTATCCAGACCGTTGCCACCACCTTATCAGAAACCTAAGTTTCTTTTCCTGTCTTTATACTATAACCGAAATATTAAGGCCTAATATAAGATGCACGTCCCCAGTTCCACAAGCCCTGATGAGTACCTTATATATATTCGTCGTTCGTGAAGTTACCTCTCCCCTTTTTAGGCAGATCTGCAATGTTTTGAAAAAATTCGTTTACAAGGTAGGTTACCTCTACCGAATTCACCGGCCGCGGTACCGGATCGGTACCGACCGTTGCCTTTAATTTAATTTTGGTCGACTTTCGATCACGTGCATATGGAAAAATTAAGTAAATTAATCAATTTTAATTTCCTTAATTAATTTGCATACCTTGAGAATTACGTATGTACATACCCGTATAGATCGATCTAGCTAGGTCTAGATCTAGATACATGTCCACGGCCAATTGCAACCGACGTATAGCTAGCTATCTAACGCTATATATATATATATATAGGTATTTAATTAATTGCTAGCGCTAGCTATATATATATATATATAGCTAGTCAATTAACGTTAATTAATGTCGATCGACGTACGTCAATAATTAATATTAATTGCACGCGCAATTGCAAATTAAAGGATTTGTCCTCCAAGCTAGGAGCACTTTTCCCGTGGTTATAAATATGTATTATTTTGTAATTGAATAATAGAATATTGAAGGATAACAAAAAAAAGTAACAGTTAAACGTTCTATCGTTATATTATGTACAAGTTCGATCGACAAGATAAATAAAGAAATACAGGTATATATACAAAAAAGGTCATTATAATTCATATGCATGCGTTAGTCAGTTTATCATTGCCAGTATGTGAGATCAATGCCAAAATAGTCTGGACTTTTTACCCTCTCTTTTATCACGATTCTTAAACTCTTTCTTCAGAAAAGTGTTCTTCAGAAATGGTCTCAGCTCAGTGGGATGAGCGCCGATTAACAGTCCAAAGGCCTCTTGTTCATTAGTAAAATCGCGACCGCGAAAACCGTATTGTTTCTTTGCACCCATGTATGAAGCAAATAGACTGTTGTAGATAGAAACAGGGTCTTCTTCAAATGTGGATTGAAGACCAAGGCAAACATCAGTCACTTTGTCGACCACTTTAGTCACTGGTGAAAAGTTGTCATTCTTATCAATTTTGATGTTCTTCTTGCGGAGAGCTTTGATGAAGGGCAATTCCAAATTGCTGTAGTAGAGATATGATTTACCACTGTGCCCAATTCGTGCAGTTCTACCAATTCGGTGAATATATGAAGCCACATCACTGATTGCACCCATTTGGAGCACATGGGTCACATTGGGGAAGTCCATACCTCTTGCAACTACATCAGTAGTTACCAACACTGCGTTATCCGAAGTTCTGAATTTATCTGCCGCTCTTTGGCGTTGAGCTTGAGTGAGCTGGCCATGAATAACCTGGACGGTGCTCTTGTTTCCGAAAGCGTCCCTGACATACTGTCGCAAGACCTCTCCAAAATGCTTCACCAGAATCACCGTAGGCAAAAATACAATCGCTTTGTAAGGGCCGTTCTCTCGAATCCCTGCATCAACGTTTTGTGTTGCGGCAAAGTAGGTTTCACTCCAGCCACTGCATTCAACTGCATGCTGGGAAACAAGCTCTTGAGCTTGAGGCTCATTCTTATCAACGGTGTCAACAATCTTGACATCTGATCCCAACTCATGCTTGGCAAAGTTCATCATCGATCTGTCAGTGGTGGCCGAGAATAGCAGAGTTTGGAATTCTTCATGATGCACCTTTTTCATCATCTTATCAATATCATGAAGAGTTTCCTTGAAACCAATTTCTAGTAACCTATCCGCTTCGTCCAACACTTTGATAGAAACATTGTTGAAATGCTTAAGAATATGTCTCTCGTGCAAAAGATCCAAAAGACGACCTGGCGTCGCAACCACAACATCAACTGGACCATATCTTTCGAATCCATTCTCCATCTGGGCCGATTTGGACAAACCTCCAACAAAACAGCCTACTCTGATTTTCCGCATTTCTCCATAGGACGTAATCTGACAGATTTCATCACTAATCTGTTGTGCAAGCTCTCTGGTAGGTGAGATAATGACAGCTTTGACACCTTTAACACCAAGTCGCTTGGCTTCAATGACCTTATGGATTGTTGGAATCGAAAAAGCCGCAGTTTTGCCGGTTCCAGTTTTAGCACGCACCACCATACTATGGTTTTGCATAATTGGTAAAACTGTTTGTGCCTGGACGGGGGTAAGTTGTTGATAATTCCGTTGATATCTAAGCGAATTAACCAAAACCTGGTAAACCACCTTGTGTCTGCTCAATGCTTCCGTTTGGACATTAGAGAACCCAGGGTCAGAAGATGGGACACCATCTGTTTGCATATCAGACCAGTGAAGACAGTTGAGATCGTCAACCTTAACCGGATAATCTTCCATACCGCGAAGTCCATCACCTTCTGGACCGACCTCCTTAACTCTATTTCGCTTAAGATCAGGATAGTCTTCATACTTCGCATATCTCTTTTTCATATCTCTAGGATCGACTTCATTCTTATTTCTTTTCTTGAACTTTTGTCGATCCTTTCCAGAGGATGAATACCTAGTGAACCCAATAGCTGCTAGAGATGCGCCCGAGCTACTGAATTGCCTAGCCCCAACACTAGGGATAACAAACCTCCCCACTAAAAGCCGCCTGCTTACCAACATCCAATTTTTTTTTTTCCTTTCGTAGGCGTGTTGTCAAGTGCTGCTCCCCCTAACTCAATTTTTCACCATGCGTCCTCACCGGGACCGAAGACCGGCTATCTCCTGGACCTGAATTTACGCACGCGTGACCAGGTCTCACAAACCCCATCATCAAAATTGGGAGGTACGCCGCTGTTAGTTCGCCATCTGCATACAGCACAAGGTGCGATCTTTGATACGCAAAGTGTTCGCATTTAAACATCAATCAGGGAACCAAGGTGTTGGAATAGGGTGTTTTTGTTTGCTCAGGAACAAAATAACCGAGCTCACAGACTTGCATCAAAAGGACTGAAACGAGCGAACGCAGTTAAGTATTTATTTGTCTCCCTTTGCAGAGAAGAGACAAAACGCGTTTGTGTAGTAGGATTTTCTCTTCTTTTTGTATGCCTTCAGTTGGGCTTGTAAGACGTGAGAGGTTATTTTACAGTTTGTCGAGAACAAGCAAAAAAAGACACGAGTAATTGTGGCGCATTTTCTCTGTGATTTGTGTTCTCTTTGTTTAAATGCTAGCTTATATAATGGATAATAATTCCTCTTCAAATGGGCTAAATGTGGATCCGAGGGCGTACAACCCACAGCAGCATGGACTGTCAAACAGCAACGCCAATGTTTTCCATCATCGTCATTCTGCACAACAGCCCGCGGTCCTACCATCGCAACCCCAGGCAATGACGACTGTGAATCCGCAGCTTCAACAGAGTTCACAACAGGTGTTGTATTCACAGTCTCAGCCACATCGACCGGGTCAGCCGCTAGTACATGGTTCAGCTGTGCTAAGTGGGAATTCACCTCAACCGCCACAAACAGTTGCTGGATATTCGCCAACACATGGTAAGGATGGTGTGGTTGGTGCGAGTAAGAAAGGGGCTAATCGGGGACGTTTAGCAAGCAATGAGGTTAGCGGGGGTTTGGATTTTGAACGGCAGCAACAGTTGCAGTTACATGGTATCTACGGTGGCGAGAATGAAGAATATTTACCACGACAGATGCATACGGCTACTCCGCGTATTTCACCAGAAGAACAGCTGCAGAAACAGCAGTTGCAGCGACATCTTAGTTCCCCGCAGGCAAATCCACCTAAACCACCTAGTCTCCCCACTGGCGTGTCCCCTTTCTTAAGCATGTTAATCGAGCAAGGAGGGCGGCAGATCGACCAGCCGCCGATGAAACGGCCATACGAGGGGCAAGCAGATGATTCTTCGTTGTACAATAGTAATGATCCGAAAAAACCTAAAATTTCTTCTGACGATACTACTACCGCCACCACCACTACTACTGCTCCCTCGCCTGCTAATAATGATGACGTTGATGCGGAGAATCTATTGCCAGAACACATTCGAAACCAACTCAACGAACTAACGCCACCGGAAGCTATGCGCCTCAAGATGACAGCTCTATTCAATGCATTTCCAGAAAATTCTCCATACCTGGCAAGCAGGTTTCGGAAGCTTGTCTTGCTGGCTGACAAGAACTTGTGGGACAAATATAATCCAGATGAGCTTGATCGGGCTTTTAGCGTAGCTGTCGAAAAAGGAAGCACTACGTTTTGGAAGAGTTTTAAAGGGGATGACCAATTAATGGCTCGATTGCGAAACTATTTGGCGTTTCTACATTCTAAGAAACGTCATGAAGAAACACCGGTGTTGAAAGGACTGGCTCAAATACCTGTAACCACGGCACAGTTTGAGCGGGCAAAAATGACAAAAGTTTTGCAGCTGTTTGAAAGAAAGGGCAATGAAGCGAGTAGTTCACTTGCATCAAAAATATTAAAGTCAGCCGTTCGCTCGGATGAGAAAGACAAGCGGTCGCCATCTCCAGATATTCTAGAGCAAAAGATTGTCTCCAAAGCTGTAGGTGGTGAGAAGAAGAACAAGGATACAACAGGAAAACCACCTAGTAGCGGTACTTCTGGCAGTACCAGTTCTGGGTCAATAAGCAGCCAGAAAAGTGGCACCACGAAGCAGGCCTCATCTATGAAGGCGAAGCAAACAGCGGCAGTTACCAAACCTGCAACGGCTGACACCAAAGGTTCAAGTGCCGATTTGAAGGCAGCTTCATCAAGACCCACTCCACACGACTCTAAGATTACAGCTGCTACCAGTGATTCGACTAAATCGGCCAATACAATGGGTGGCTCTGGATTTTTCAAATCTCTTCAAAGTGCCCAAACTGCTCAAAAAGCAAAACCATCAGCTCAACCTGCGACATCTACTTCTTCTACTGCCTCATCGGCGCGAAAAGCAAAGGCAAGCAGTGAAGAGAGTTCAGACGCTGCACATTCAACAGCTAAACCGGCAGAGAAGCCAAAACTTTTTTCGTCAGGTGGATTTTCCGTAACTGGCCATCTGGCTAATATTCGGAAGGCATCTCATGATGGTAACGAAAAAAGTGAACGGTCTGAGTCACCTACGATGGAACGTAAGAAAAAGAAGGTACACTGGAAGGATGATGTGGACTTAGTAGAGATAAGGACGTTCACACCCGATCCAAGTGAGGTGCCCCACAAGCTGAGAAGCTTTAACGACGCGAAGCAAATGGAATATCATGAAGCTATTCATAATTTTGATCCAGAACAGGATGAAGAAGTTACATGGTATGAACCGCCTGTGATTGACATTGAAACTGCAGTTCCGAACAAGCAGTATCGTGAAGCTCTTTCAATCAAACGCGGTGGTACGAAGCAGCCGGTCCAAACAGAAGCATTGGCACAGCAAAAGCGCGAAGCGCATACAATGGTCGTGTATTATAGTAGTAAGGCAGACGTCCCACCCTCCCCAGCTGAACCGCCATCGTCGAATTCATTTGGAAGCCGGGAACCAAAGATCATACCAATAGCAGAAGTTCTAAAGTCGCATCCATTAGTCCAGCGACTGGCAAATACACCTCCCAATAACCAACAGAACGTACAAAGCTACGAATCGACAATTAACAAGATTATTGGCCAGACGCAAGCAAATGGACGCAATACCAACAACAACATCCTCCATCACCAGAATAGCAGCAATCACCGGAACACGCCACCGCCACCACCACCGCCACCGCCTCCAATCGATGATACTACTGATCAGTCACTTCAAGACTTGTTGACTAAGCTCGGTGCAATCACCAGCGGTACAGCCAACGTTGCTAACCAAAACTACAACCGGAATGCAAGTGCGATAGTGTCGGAAGCGGTCATGCGCGAACGCCAACGCGATGTTCGACCAAACGTTCGACAAGACACTGGGAACCCAGAAAAGTATCGCATGGCTTGCAAGTATTTCAGCACTGCCAATCCAAATGGCTGCCGGAGAGGCAATGATTGCATGTTTTTGCATTCTCAAGATTGAAGAAAGAAGCCAGCCCCTGTCGGTTTTTTTTGTACATGAAACAGGTCACGTGATGTATTTAAGAAATATTATTCACCCACCAACCGTTAAAAGGACTCCCACACCAATGTGAGAGTATTAATTAGATTATCTTTTGTGATGGACAATGTTTGTTCTCGTTTGGTCGTAGGGGACACTCCCTTTAGCTCCTCGAGCGAGCGTAGCTAAGGAATAGGTTCAACACGTTGCCCGAAGCCTAAAAGCACTCTAGAATCCAATTTTGTTATATTTTTTTCAAAACATTTATTACACGAACATTTCCAGTAAGAACCGTTGTCGCCTAGGAATGAAACTTCGGTGTAGCTCTGTCCGATAGTGCGTGCTCGCGGACGAAAACTTCCTCTGGGGCAAAACCCCAAAATTTCTGGGTCAGCTTTGCTCCGAGATGGATGCAACAGCTTCCACGAGGCGGGACAACAGGTTTTTACGTCTTTTTCTGGGAAAAAAAGAAAAGAATAATTGATACGATTAAGCGTGGAGCTCGATACATGTCAGCTTGTAGGATCAACTGCTTGATTGATCGGCGACGGTGTGCCGATAGCCGAGACCGGTTGTGGGAGTAAACACTTCCCAGCCAAAAGGGTTCAAATTAAGGGGTAGTTGATAAGTTTAAGAACAAGATGGGGCATGAGGACCAGCCGTATAATCCTCAAGAGCCTTCTGCGAGGGTTCTAAGTACGCAGATTATAATTGCGTCTGCGTTAGGGGTTATGGCTTTGTTCAGTTTTTGCCTTTTGCGGTTTAAATGGCCGAAGCTGTACGCGGCCCGAAGGGCCCGGCGGAAGGGGCTGCCTCAGTTGGCTAATTCGTTGTTCGGGTGGATGCTATCATTGTACAATATCAGCGAAGATGAGATACTAGAGCATGCTGGATTAGACGCATTTGTATTTTTAGGATTTTTCAAAACGGCGATTAAGCTACTATTTATTTGTTCGGTCTGTGGCGTGACGATCATCAGCCCTATTAGATTGTATTACACCGGAAAATATGACCAAGACGATGACAAGTTTGTTGGTCAACTATGGAAAAGGTACCTGGGATATGTTGGTGATGATGGTGTGTCAGATCATGAGCCAGAGGACTTTATGAACTATTTGTGGGTTTATGTGATCTTCACATATATATTCACCATGTTGACTGCTTATCTCATGTTGAAGCAGACGAATAAGGTTGTTCGGATTAGACAGGAGTATTTGGGACGGCAAAGTTCAATTACGGACAGAACAATTCGTTTGTCGGGTATTCCACGCGACATGCGAACTGACACTGCTCTGAAGGAGCATATTGAATCTCTAGGGATAGGTACCGTTAGATCTATCAAGATCTGCAGAAACTGGGCTAATCTAGATCGGTTGTTCGATGAACGAGACAAGGTTATTCAAAAATTGGAACGCGCTTGGTGCGAGTATTTGGGTCCAACTTGGTCCAAATCACCAGAGAACGGGCTATCTCTTATTAATAACGAAAGCTCGCAACCTTCTGAAATAAGCTTGGACGAGGCTGAAGAGACTGCTGGCCTGTTGTCTTCAAATGGTGCTGTGCAATTGGGATATTCTAGAAGGAGCTATTCTCGCCCCAAAGAGAAACTGGGCTTATTCGGATGGTTTGGTAAAGAGGTGGATGTTATTGATCGATACACTTACCGATTGGAAGTTTTGGATGAAGAAATTAGGACGATCCGTTTAGAGGAGGAGTTTGAAGCATTGGGAACTGCGTTTGTAACGATGGACTCTGTGGCTAGCGCCCAAATGGCAGCCCAGGCTGTTTTGGACCCTAGGCCGCACAAGATTCTCGCGGATACTGCCCCAGCACCACATGACGTCATTTGGAGGAATCTTTACATGAGCACTAAAGAAAGGTTCATCCGAACTTATTCTATAACGCTTATTATTGCGATTTTGAGCGTTGCCATGGTTGTTCCAGTTACCTCCGTTGCCTCCTTCTTGCGTATTGAGAGTATAAGGAAGGTGTGGCCAGAATTAGCAGATTTGTTGGAACGATCCCCATGGGCCTCAACCTTGGTTACAGGTATTTTACCACCCTTTTTGTTCACTCTTCTCAACTTCCTCATGCCCTATGTCTATGTTTATCTCTCCTATGCTCAGGGATCAGTTTCTCACGGCGAAGTGGAACTTTCTGTGATTAGTAAGAACTTCTTTTATGTGTTCTTCAACATGTTTGTCGTCTTCACGGTCGCCTCCAGTTACTGGTCCTTCCTTAAAGACACTACAAAGCTTGCCTACGAACTTGCAGAAAAGTTGCGAGAGTTCTCACTCTTTTATGTTGATCTTATCATTCTTCAAGGTATTGGAATGTATCCGTTCCGATTATTGCAGTTTGGCTCGGTTTTACGTTTCCCTCTATTTGCCATCCATTGCAAGTCACCCAGAGACTATAGAGAACTCTACAAACCTGCAATATTCAACTATGGAATCCACTTGCCCCAGCCAATCCTTATACTCATCATTGCTCTTCTCTACAGTGTCATTTCCACCAAAATCCTCACCTTTGGCACCTTATACTTCATGTTTGGATATTTCACCTACAAATATCAACTCATGTACTCCATGGTCCATCCGCAACACTCAACCGGTCGAGCTTGGCCACTAATTGTCCGCCGGGTTTGCTTTGGACTCGTTCTGTTCCATCTAGCTATGGCCGGCATCTTAGCCTTGCAAAAGGCGTACATTCTCTCAACCATGCTCGCTCCACTCCCTCTTGCAATCTTCATCTATTGGTACAACTTTGAACACAGCTATGTACCACTGTTGTATTTTATCGCCCTTAGAGCAATTGAGACAATGCCAGAAGATGGCTCTGCTATCGAAGACGCCAACACTGAAGAAGACGAAGACGATGAAGAGGACGTCTCTTTCTCTGCAGATAGAGTTGTCAGCAGAGTGCGATCTCAAAGCCGTACCCTCGATGAACAGCGAGAAAGAAATCTCACCTACATCAACCCCAACATGACTTGTCCCCTAGACGGACCTTGGATCGGAGTTGACGGTGACGACGTTATCCTTGCAAATTCAGAAGGAACAAGACGTCGTAGAATGCGTCTCGAGGAATGGGAATAGAGACATTCTACCAACAATCAAAGCATTAATAATTATTAACATTTCATAGCATTAATATCTATTCATCATGGCCGATCTCTTACTTTTCCTGAGGGCATGCCCCAACGACTCCCAGGTCGGCCTTGCCGTGCTTTGGGAATAAAAAACATGCAGATTTCGTCAGAGAAGGGTCTAATTTGCGGCAGTATGTGGACAGTAGTATTTTGCGAAGAGTGTATTACACTAACAGCTTCCACTCTTTCAAAGGATTTTTTCTGGTTTTGCAGAAAGAATCATATACCCTAAACTCGGCAAAGCAGATACCGCGGGGTTGGGCCTTGTCCGAAGAGAGCAACTGACGAGAAATTTGTCAGGGGTCCTCTCTTTTGCAAACAGAGCTGGTTCTTTTTGCAGAAAACAATAATATACCCCGAGCTCGACGACGCCTGGCCCAGAGGGTTTGACATTTATGCCCATAGAAACCAACTGGCATCAACGCATGCAGGAACTACTTTCAAAGAAGTCCAATAAATTCCCTTAACTCATTAGCCTCTTAACCAGAGAATGATATTGGAAATGGCGACGGAGCCAATAAAGTATTTTGCGACTTCAGCACACAGTGTCATTCCGATAGCCTTGGTATACCCACAGCCCAGTATAGTGTTAAGCACCTCAATCGAGTTAAAACTGACGGCCCAGCCGACAGCAGTAGCTGCAATTGGGATGTCATATGACCATATAAGCATCAGTATGGGGAAAAGTTTAGAAGACGAGGATATCAGAATTGCCGTTGACAACGCGTTTGGCCGATTCCAACCGACAAGTTTTTTTGCCAAATATCTGAAGGTAATGTGTGTCGTAGCTGTATCGACAATGCAGTAGATCAAGAACACGATATACTGGGCCAACACCGGCAGTGTTAGAATATATCGGTTCACTTCGTCGGGAGGATATGACTTTTCAGCCCTGGCCCAGGTCATGTAAACATCGAACAATGTAATCAACAGCCACATCCGCTTTGTCTTTTCATGTAAAACATCCCCATCCTTCGTCGTAGACAGGACATTGAACACCATGTGGCGATATGCCTGCGGTTTTAACAACAGCAAATCAATCACAATAATCACTCCATCATGCTCAATGTACTTGTCAGCAAACTTGTTGCACTTCGGACACGCTGTACTTCTTATATTCGTAGGCGAATAACGTGTATAAAGGCTATCCACCGGCTGTGTGCACTCTATACAGATCATAATAACGTTATGCCAGCTATGTACCGATCCTCAGTTCCTGAGACTACTAATACACGCGCGCGCGCCAGTCGATCACCAAAATAACTCGACAGCCGCATCAAGCAGACTTTTATGACGTCGACTTTTTCAATTAATATGATAGTGCATACAAAGATGTTCTTTCTTGTACTAATCAACCCATGAGGGGACAAAAAAGCAAAAGTGTTAGTTCTGCTTAGCAGAAGGGGTTCGACACTCAACGAAGCCGCTCCAGGGAGTGCCCCCCGTAAAATTTACGGTAAGAAGATTCCCAAGAAGCAAAAGCGTTAGTTCTGCTTCGCAGAAATTGGGGTAAAAGAATTGCTTATAAATCACTCATCGCATCCGTTTCAAAGGTGCGAAACGGTCTGGTATTTTTTTTTGCCTTCGCTTCTTACTGCAGAACAAATTCTTGACTTATAAAGATGCAGGCCTGTACTAATCATGCGTACGAACCTTTATCAGGGATCCAAGGTGAAGTCCTGGAAGAAGCTGAAGACGAAGAGGAAGAAGAAGAAATAGGGGATCGACCAGCCAATTTATACTTTTTAGAACATAACAGCCGCGTGCTTGATTACGTAACCCTTACCCTCTTGCTTGTATTTGATGGCCGGCAACTATATACCAGGACTTCCTCTAACCATCTTGATTGGATTGACTGAAATTCGCGTTCTAACAGAATCTCTGTGAAGCAGAGCTAAAGCTTTCGCTTCGTTTCTGCTTTTCTTCCAAGAAAAGAAACTGGTTTACGCTCTTATACGTATGTTCCACGAAATGAAGCAATAAGCAACGCTCTGACCGTAGAACACCATACTATGTTCATACCTCGGCGTAACCGACCAGCCCCAATTGGTCCAATAGTAGTCACCTCTTCCAAACACAGTAAACCAATATAGTAATTACGTACCACACAGGGCCGTCTCATACCAAATTTCGGCAAAGCCGACCCAAGGGATCTGGAGGCGTGCCCCCGAAAAGTCTCTAATTAGTGTCTTGTGGATTGGACTCAATGCTTTGCTTGGCCCCCCTGACGGTTTAAAGGCCTACCACCCGAACTGTTCCGCGAGTGTTCTTTTTAGTGATAGTATATTTTTGGATGAGAGCGTTATACATCAAAAAGATTGAATGAATATCCGCTTTATGATGACCACGGCCAAGAGAGAGGTGCACTATTGGTCACGTCATTAGGATGTGAGGTCTCGGGAGTCAAACGAACAGCATTACATAAAGTCGACGTCTTCGTCAAAGTCGTCGTAATTGGTGGTGTCCTTGCTTTCATCAACCTTCAACGACGCAGCCTTGGCAATAGGCTTCTTCTTCTTGCCTCGGTTAGCACGCTCCTCGCGCTGCTTTTCACTCGCCACCGCATTGAGCGTGCTGTTCACTTTGGCGATTTGATCTCTGGTCAGGGCCTTGGCCAGGTCACGTGTGAGCTCCACAACGAAGTTACCATACTGCAAGCTGGACTTTTCAGAGAGCTCGCTAAGTAGTGGAGCCAGAGTTTTTCGAAGGTTGTCGAACTCCTGTTTGTTGTTAGGCTTGAAGATAGCCAAATCGGACAACTTGGCAGGGCCAGCTGCTGCCTCAGAGGGAGCCTCAGCGGAAGCCGCACCTGCTCTGGCCTTGGGATGCAAATTAACCTCTCCGAAAAGAGCAGCAGCATTGTTCAGGTCGCTGTCGACCTGGGCCTTCTGTTCTCGTTGTTTCTTCGATTCGGCATCCTCAGCAGCCTTGTTGGCCACCGCCTGTCGTTCACGCTCCTCACGCTCCTTTTTCTCACGCTCAGCAATCTTCTGCTGAATGCTCATCTTCTTCTTGGTGGGTGCCTTTGGAGCAGCTGGCTTCTCCTCCTCGTCGCTGTCACCAGCTTCCCATGAATCTAGCACTCCATCCTCTTCCTCGTCCTCAAAATCGTTTCTGGTCACAGGAACATCAAAGTCTTCGTCGTCTAGTTCATGTTAGCACTCATCTCTCGCCTATTCTTTCCAATGCACTCACCCCAGTTCGACATCGCGTTTGTCCTTCTGCCTATATATAGTTGAAAAGTTGCACATCTCCCTGATCGAATTTTCCACCCACCACCGACCCATTCGGTGGTTACCCTGACAACGTCCAAGGTCGCTTCCCCTAACCCTAAAGGTTACCTAATTAACCAAATTCTTCAATTCCTGAAGAAAATTTCCCTATTTCTTGTCAGTTATTTCTGGGGGACGCCCCCTCCCCAGACCCCCAAGGTCGGCTTCGCCGATATTTGGCGCCAATCCCTCTTGCAGCAAATTGTAATAAGGCTACTGTTTTGATCCTTTTTTACAACAACAGCAGTGGTTAATGGAAATACTGAATACCACACATTACAATTCTGTTGTCTCTTGTCTATATATGGTTGTGCACGCCCCAGACCCCCTGAGTCCGCTGCGCGGAGATAGGCTATTCCGCTTGATTCGAAACGAATTGGAGCCCTCACGGCCTCTGTTTTTGGTTCTTTTTTGAAAAGAACAGCGCTGACTGATAAAAAACTGAATATTACATTATAATTCTGGTGCTTCTTGTCTATATATAGTTGCGCGTGCGGTTTATTTCTTGGGGTACTTCCCCAGACTCTCCAGAGTCCGCTTCGCGGAGTTTGGGAATTCCACTTGCAACGAATTGAAGCCCGCAGGACTACTGTTTTTGGTCCTTTTTAACTCAGAACAATATAGCTTATACCTTAATGCATTTATCTGGTGGTAAATGGTATAAAAAATTAAAGTTCACAGGGCCGTAGTTTTGGTTCTTTCTGAGCTGGGCACGCACAAAACTCTGAAAGCTCTCCCATAACTATCCTCTCCGCGAGGCAGGCCACGAAGTCTGGGGCTGGTCCCCTAGAAGTATAACTGGATAGATGCCATTTTCAATAAAAAATCAAAAAAATTTGTTTTACAGAAGGATGGGTGATGCATTACAATGAACAAAATCAAATGGTATTAGATCTCTGAGATGCGAAATTCTGGCCAACCCCAGGAAACGCGTACACAATTAAGTCTAGAACATGGTAGAAACATTATCCTTGCGGGGTTCGGCTCCATTGCATTAGCATAAACATAATAATTATTCCCCTCCGTGAACTAGAGCCACCGGATCTCGGACAAAGAGACGTGGCCAATGAGCCGGGAAGCCTGGACACGAGCCAACAAAGTGTTCAATATATAGACACATAGAAACAGACCAATCGATTGGTTTTATGGTTAATTGACCTCGCTTATGATTTGCACGGGGTGAAGGTTCTCCACGCAGGTGGTAAATGTTCTGCCGCCACCGGGCCGATCATCGGCAAAGCATATAAATGAGCGAACCCGTCAATAGCAGTGAAACAGTTAGTGAGGGCAATGACGACGGGAAATTGGATTGAAAAGAGTAGCATTGAGTTGAAGGGCTGCCAGGCAGCGAAGGTTGAGCATGGACAAGGGTTAGTGGCAACTGGGGCCAATGCTGCTAATGAGGTTTTGGTGAAGGTGCCTAAGGAGATGTTGGTGAATGAAAAGCTAGTGGTGGAGTATGCGGAGGACAAGCCGCTGTTAAAGACTCTCCTGCACACCAACGATAAAGGTGATAGCACGGACGAGATTGAATTGAGTCCAAGGAAAATAATTGCGCGGTTTTTGTTGTACCAGATTCTAGCAATTCGTAGAGGCACACCGGACGAGACGTTTGCTGGATGGGTCCAGAGCATGCCTCCAGGACGTGAAATTGGCCTGCCATTCACCTGGGAGGACCACGATATTCAGACTCTGGAGAACACGAGTATATTTGAGGCCACTGTTGCAAAAAAGCACGTGTTGGCTGTGCAATATAAGGGCTTGTTTTCTGGCGAAACGCTTCGCGAAAAAGTCAAAGATTACGTCAGCAACGGGCCACTGGCGAAGGAATTGAAGGAAGTAGACTTTGAAGTCACCTTCAACGACTGGATTCTGGTCGAAGAGTGGATTGCTTCACGGGCAGTCGCTTATCCGGATGAAGACAAACAGGAAATTTCGCTGGCTATGGTTCCTGTGGTGGATCTTTGTAATCACAAAAACACCGCCAACGCACTTTATCGAGTTGCCGAAGACGGGTCTGGTGGAATTGAGCTTGTTGCGGTGAAGGACGTGGAGAAGGGCGCGGAAATCACCATCAACTACGGCCCCCACACCGGCTCCAGCGAATTTCTGTTCAACTACGGATTTATTCCGTCAGACCATACAACCGCGAAAAAGGCGTCGTTCTTTTACGGACTATATGACGTTGAGTTCCGGAAATGCATTGATCCAGGCTTTGAACCAAAGGCCGTCGACAATCCTGAAGAGCTGCCGGAGGAGGAACAGACGTATCAAATCCTTGTGGCCTTCTACGATCGCAAACAAAGCCGTATCACCTTCTCTCAGGAAGAAGAGGACGGGCATGCCTCGTGGTCAGACGAGTTTATCGTGATGTACTGCTGCGGAGATGAGGTGAGCCTGGTCAGAAACGAAGAAACCGGCTATTTCGAGCTTCACTTCCGTGACCAGGAACTTGACCTTGAAAACATTGACGAATGTATCAAGTCTCGCGACGAAAAGTTCTACAACGAGGTCGTCCGTTCACGCGGAAACGCCATAGTGAACAGAATGCTCGCAAAGTTCTTCATTGGCGAACCCCCATCCGATGTCAAACCTGAACATCACAAACTCTTTTCTCTTGAACAGCGACTCCTCAAAGCTGTACAGGACAACTGCCAAAGTAACCTCTCCGCGTAATGTTCCATATATACCCATTCCAATATTTATACTTTTTTGAGATATCCCTCCGCGAGACCAATGGCTTTTAGCTCAATTTCCGGAGTTGTTCTTCTCCTGAAAAGAACCAAAATGGGACGCTCTACGAGGCTTATTGGGGACGTGAATTTTTCCTTTGATTCCATAATTAGTTTTCTGAATTGGACCCCAACCAGCGAATCTAGCCAAGGGGTCCGGGGGAAAGTTTAATTTTTATTGGGCGTGCTCTTATCATCTCCGTTATCAGTTGTCCCAACCGGGCCGGCTGAACATCATCAACTATAGTGATCAGATTGTGAAGGCGGGAAATCAACCCTTTGACATCCAACAATGCCCTATTTTTCCACGGGAAGAGGGGGGTCCGGTAATATAGCGAAGGGTGGAAGCACCCCAGAGCCTCAAGAGGGTGAACCCGGCGATGATTATCCGAAGATTACTCAGGAAGTCTACACAACAGGCCGAGGAGGCGCTGGAAACATGCGACAGAATACCGACGAAGAAAAGACTCGTATAGCTCAGGACGTGGATCAAGACGACAGGATAATAGAGCCCAGTAGAAGTAACCCCGCCTTTGGCCGTGGTGGTTATGGAAATGTTCAAGCCGCACGTGAAGCCGAAAAACAAACCCTTCTACAACGCGCGATGCAACTCTTCAGAGGACACAATTAATGTTATTATATCTATTTTAATTAATGATTGATCTTGTTTGTTTATATTCTGGGGGCTGAGCCCCCAGACCCCCATGGCTCTGTGAAGCTCTCTAAAGTATGAAACCGATATCAAATTGACTATAGCCTACCAATATACGTTTACTAAGGAAGTCTGCTTCTTGTAAGCACTGCAGAACATTTTTCACTTCACCGTGTAATCCGCGAAGCGGATCCTGGCCGAATCTAGCAGCCTGTCTGCCCAGAAGATTAACATTTACGACCTTTGAAGACGACCTCGTCATCACCGTCGTCAGAGAAGGAGTCTTTGATGTATGTGGTGGCCATAGTTGCGTCGTTGTAGGAGGTGATTGTAGTTTCGGAGACGTTTTCATCAGAGAGATCCGTTGATCGTTCGTCAAGGAAGATGAATTGCTGGTTGGGTTCATCGAATCTCAGTGGTGTTTGTTCTAAACGGGCTAATTCAATTGCGGTGAAAAGAAGACACTGACACTGAAACTTTGAAGTGTCTTGTTTGATGGCTTCCTTTGCATTCATTCCGCTGGGAGTATCGTTTAGTGCGCCATCCCATGGGACCATACCACGAGTTTTCTTTTCTTCTTCTAGGGCAAGTAACGCTCGCTGGCCCGAGAGGGTTTTGACGGCTGTGAGGGAGTCGAACGCGAAACCATATTCTTGACGTAGTAACTCAACAAATCTGAACAGGATTGTAAAGACACTAGTGTAAGCTTCCCAGTAGTTTATGTCCGAGTGCAAAATAAGCTTGACAAGCCAATCAAAATAAATCCGCATTGCCGGAAGAATCGGCTTTAGACGAGTGGGGACTGTTTCTTCAGGACTCTGACGATATCCATCGAAGGAGAGTAGTCCAATCTCCAACATGGATCGAAGCATTTCTGCAGTCAAACCGAAAACCTCGTCCTGGCTAATATTCTTGTCTTCAGCCAGAGTTTGTTGGATCAACATGGGACCTATCAAACTCAAGTCGACAAGCAGCGAAGACGGAATGTTTGCATATTGTTCGGAGAGCACAGTCTTGAAAGTAGCTACAACAGATGTCAGATTCCGTTGTTTAACAGGCCCTTGGTTTTGACGATAAAATAAGTCGTAAATATGCAACCCAACAAAGGAATACAGTAGTTTAATAATGGCACGCCTCACGCCTGTTGCTAACGTTCCATCATCAAAATCCCCTAATGGACACTTAATTAAATCTTCCAAGTCCATTTGAAATATCTTCATGGCAATTTTCCGAACGTTATCCACACTAAACGGCTTCTCCACAGACTGAGCCTTCAAAAACCAAAAAAAGGCATAGAAATAATCCCGAGTAGCAACTGCCAGATTGCCCAATTGGTTGCATGGCAGCCCAATGCTCGGATTCATAGTCAACGAAGAGCGATAGTACACTCTCGCATGAGAATGGTCTCGTTTTTCGCGATTATAAGTCAGTGTCGAACCATAGCGTGACAAATCACCTAACCGACACAATGAATATGACACTGACTCATAGATACGCGAAACGACCGATTCTGATGGTAGCTGGGTTTCCACATCCTCCAGCTTTAGCAGAACCATCAATGGCCTCAAGTCTTCAGGTGTTCCTTGCAGCTCCACAACTCGCTTAATAAACTCCCGGTAAAACCGCTTACCAAACTTGAGAACCTTGTCCAATCTGTCGAAACTACTTCGCATGTAAACCGTATCTCCTGACTTTTGATACTTTGTCACCTTACTACGATATTTGTGCAAAACAGCTCCAAAAATCCTCCATAGTCTCTCTTCCAATCCAAAGCCATTTTCAAAGTTCCCAAATATCCTCTGAGTATACCAAGAAGTTGCTATATTCAAAACAGAAACGATTTCTCGATCCAAATCCCCGGACTTCAAGGCAAAATTATTTCCCTTACCTGAAACGGCCTCATCTTCCAGGGCCTTCAGCAAGGGATCCAATGTTTCTTCTACCTCCTCATACTTGTCTTCCATTATCATCTGTGTGCCAGCAAGTGCTTATTAATTTCCCTGAAAGTAGTATATCTTCTTATGCTCCCATTCAAGCTATCTCTTCTGCTTCATGATCCAGTATCCTTACTGAGTTTATGTCGTCGGCTACTTCCTATACTGTACGTTACCGGTCCCATCGGACAACCATTTCTTCGGCACGAGACTGCCGTTAATTTCTCCAAGTAAAGAACATTCACGAATCTTGGCCAAACGGAGTACAATTTTCTTATTTTCGAGAAAATAACAGGCCTTTTTCTAAGAGCATTCTTCTTTTTCCAGAAAGAGAAGCAAAAAGCGTTGTTCCGCCTCGTGGAAGGTCATTCTAAAACTCAGAGACGTTGGTAGTTTAATGGCTCGCTGCAATTAATTGGTCTCCCATATCCTGTGAAGCGTGCCCAGGGGATCTAGGACTATTCCCAGAAATTGGCCTCAATTGGTATATTTAGAAGCCTAAATCGGAAGTGAGCTTACCATCGATTGATCAGACTGAATGTCGGCGGGCCGCCGACGTCGAGAAGGCAGATCGATAAAGTTGCCTATAACCAGTTAAGGCTGAAGCGAAAAGGGCAGGGGCAGTAGATCAGTTAACCAAGATGGTCGATTCCATGGTGCCCACTCCATGCAAGTTTTATGCACAGGGTAAGTTAGAGTGGATGATTGGATTTATATACGTGTGCTAATATTGATGGTAGGCCGATGTAATAAAGGGAGGACCTGTAGATTTGCACATGAAAAGCCGCTAACGACTTTGGACAATCGCGCAGATGTGATTGATGAAGATATGAAGACCGGTCGTGAATTACCACAATGGAGGTTCTCTTCGTATTCTCTACCTGGCAAGAAGTATAATTTAATAACAGGGAAGGACCTGAGCCCTGAAGAAGTCAGATCAATGGCTTATGACGCTATGACAAAAGGATCTGTGCCACAGCATGAAAGCGAGATGAATCAGCGATTAAAAGATATCGAAGATTTGCAAAAGTTTATTTTGTCCGATACAAGGAAGGCTGCAAGGTATTTGGACCTGGCAGACTCCCAGACTACAGAACCAAAACCGTTTGGTTCGGGAAATACTGCTGGTGGTCCTAGTGCGTTCGGTGGGGGAACATCCAATAGTGCATTTGGTTCTAAACCAGCGTTTGGAGGCGCTTCTAGTGCGTTTGGATCTACTTCTGGCAGCCCGTTCGGAGGCGGTAGTGCTTTTGGAAGCACTGGCGCGTTCGGGGGTAGCAATTCTTCCAGCGCGTTAGGAGGCGGGACAAGTAGTGCGTTTGGAGGAGGAGGTTCTGGTGGGTTTGGCTCTGGTTCTTTTGGATCAGAATCAGGTGGTGCATTCGGTTCATCAGCCACTTCCACAGGCAGCAGTGCGTTTGGTAGTGGCAGTACAGCCTTCGGAAGTCACGGATTTGGTTCTACTCCGGCAAACAACCTTACAAAGCCAACATCATCGGCCTTTGGTGGAAGCGGTGGTGGGACTGGATTTGGCCAACATGGGTTTGGCACTAGTGCTGGCACGTCTAGACCATTTGGCTCGTTCGGTGGCAGTGGCTCAAGCACAACAAATCAGTTTGCTGCACTGGCTAGTGATAGCAAAACAACTAATAACAACAATACTAATACAAACAACAACAGTGGCTTCGGCGGAACTACCACTAATGCTACTAGCTCTGCTTTCGGATCCAGCAACAACACAGGCAATGCATTTGGATCCAGCTCTCCCTTCGGGAACACAGATACTAACCAATCCAGTCCATTTGGTTCGAACAAAAGTGCAGGAAGTGCCTTCGGCAATAGCGACAACAGATCCAGCTCGTTTGCGTCTGCCGCCAATAATTCTAATGTTTTTGGCTCAAACTCAGGAAGTGCTTTTGGTTCCAATGCCTTTGGATCAAACACGGGCGGCAGTAGCGCCTTTGGCACGAACACAGGTAGTAGTGCATTTGGCGGTGGCTCAACGACTACTAATAGCGCGTTTGGTGGTGGTGGTGGTAGCACGACGGCAAATCCGTTTGGCAGCAGCCCGTTCGGCAATAACAACTCCGGGGGGAATGCATTCTCTTCCTCTGGCTTCAGCAACAGGCAGTCATCGTCAACTGGACAATTCCAACCATTGGTGCAAGGAGTCAATGATGATCCAGCACCTCAATTGGCTGACATCCCTGAAATCATCCAAAACGAATTTAAAGCTGACCAATTCACCCTCGGAAGGATACCCGAAGTGGTACCTCCATTGGAATTCCGTTAACCTTTTTGTTAACTCTAATCACCCAAAAATTCCAGACATGCATAATGTATATACTATCCTCGAAAATAATAATATCTATCAAGACATGCAGGTATGCGCCTGTGCTGCATTAACTTACTATAAGGTACATATAATTAATAGCGTACGTATTACGTACTGTTGTACGTACCCAAAGTTTTCTTCAACGCCTTATCTTATTTATATATCCATGCAGACATTTATCGACCGATTTTCGTGCACCCGCTAGAAAAAGAAAACTACGCACAAATTTTACGCGAACTATAGAGGCTTCCAGTATTCCCGTTTTGCGGGCTATTATTTATCCGTAGAAACAGTACAGAGTGTACTAGGTTAATCGATTGGTTTTTCTAAGCATCCTATGCTCAAAACTCAGGACCAGGAATCTGAATGAAGATGGCACATGTCGGCATAGTTCCGGATGAATAGAAACAACTTCCACTTGAATACGTTACAAAACCTGACATAGCTAACAACGAGAATGACTAGAAATCAATAGCAGTTATTCTATATTACTGCTCTGCAGAAGGTACCTCATATTCAGGTCGACTCGGATGTTTGAGCCTTGGGGGCTTGCCCCAAGATTCCATCGGTCTAATTATATCCTTCTTTTTCCAGAAAAAGAAGTAAAAAGCGTAGTTCTGCTGTTTCTTTATGTACAAACATCGGCGAACCCCATCGTAGGCTAGATGGATGTCAGACAGATTGACTTGTATTTAAACTGGTTGAAGGTATACACTCATCGCCAGATGTAGCGACGTTTTTTCATTGAGCCCTCGCCTAGGTCGTCTTTAGTGGTTGTTGTTCTAGGGGAGCGAGATGCGTCAGTTTCGCCTTGGTTTTCTAGATCGCTAGCCCATTTTATTCGATCATTGAGAGCCTCTGTAACCCATGATTTTTCGTTGCATCTTTCGACAATCTTAAGTTTGTATCGCTGCAATTCGTCTTTTTCTTTTTCATCTAAATTATCAGATTGGTCGCTTATTTTATTCAGCTCCGTCAACTGCTTGTCGTTGGTCTCCTTCCACGAGTTGAATAGTTTATCCAATTGATCCTTGAGCTGTCGTAATTCCTCACTTTCCTCGCCACTTCGTTGGCCAGTGAACTGAGGGGAAACAGGAGAAATAGGACTTTGAGGATTTTCTTCTTTGTTCGAAGAATCTTCGCTGGCAGACATAGTAGCGTGCTTGGTGGGGTAATCAAGAAAGCTTGAACTATTTAAGTAGTGATAACCAGGGTCCCTCCCTAGCGACGGTCATGCCTCGTCAATGGTCAAAAGAAAAGAGAGATGATAATGTAGTGAAAAAATAAAGAAATGTGCCTGAGTATAAGTTTCTTTTCCTTTCCTTGTTAGTGGCGACCCCTTCTTTCTTCTCGTTATTATTATTATGCTACCTCAGCTGGGGAAGTAAGTGTGTTAGCTCTTGCCTGTTGCTTGCTTCTGTCCCAGCGTATATTAAATAAACTTTCAACGTTTCATATCAACAAAGCAATCTGTAACATTGTTGTAGTGAGAAGGTAAGGGAGGGAAACTTTAAAAAAATTTTGTTTGTTTTCACCGACAGCCACATATGCCCTATCCAAAGTAAAACGTTACGCTTGACACAAGTCTGTCCTGGTTTCGCTTTGTCAGAGCAAAAAGGTCGCGGTAGGTTGCAATGCTTTGTCGAATGAGCTCCTCCTTGGTCAAATCCCCGTGACAAATTCTCGTCATTTTGCGCTCAATGTCCTTGCGCAAAAAGGGCTTGGTGAAGGATAAATCAAACCCAATCTCATCGTACCCCTTCACAAGCGCCATCCCCAGCTTTGAGGGAATTAAGATTTTCAGCTGGTTCCCTGGTCTAGGGTGTGAAACAATGTACCCTCGATCGAGCACCTTCTCAATATGTTCGGCCATAGTTGCATCCGTCCCAATCCCATTTGCATCCATCAGCGCAATAAGCTCAGGCTCTGTAAGATAGTTGGGCGGACTTGTTTTACCGTCCTTCAAGAAGGCTCGGGTAATCTGTACAACCTCCCCCTGCTGGAATTGGGGAATCTCGTTTGATTCCCACTTAATATACGGATAAACGTCCAAAAAGTTTCTTTCCAAAACAATCAACCCGCTGCAGCTAAATCTCTCATCCCCCCAATTCAACTTCACTGTGGTCTGCTGACCCTTTGCATCCTTACTACAGCACGCTAAAAAGCGTCGCGTAATAAACTCATACACCTTCTTATCATCGGCCCTCAACCCTGAGTCACTTCCAACACCCGCGATCGGATGAATCGGAGGATGGGCCTTGTCGTTGTGTCGACCTTTACGAGGCTTTTCAAACTTTCCTCCGAGTAACCTAATTTCAAAGTTAGTATACCCCCACAAATTGTCTTCCTTCCATTCCAGGCTTTATACACTTCCTCTCAAACTTTGTTTCTGCCTTTAAACGCCCTCTGCCCTAAACCCCTTGGACTGGTGCCCCGCTGAGAGCTGGATATGCCATATATTTCAAGTAGTAGTAGTAATCCACTCATCCAACGAGCAAAGTCTGATGTTTAATAACATGAACTGTTTTACCCCCTGGGTCGGCTTCGCCGAGAGTCAGGTAAACTGTGTATTGAGAAGTATTAGAAAATTTTCATCCAGTGAGCAAAACAGAAGGATTTCTCTCCCGCAATACTGAACAAAGCTTTTGTTTCTATTCTGGAAAAGAAGGAATGGACCTCAGAATTCTTTGAACCAGTGAGCAAAAAACAGAAGTTTATCCAGGAACATTCCTCTCTGTACTCTCTGCCGAGCGGAACAACGCTTTTGCTTCTTTTCTGGAAATGAAGGAACACCTCCAAGAAGACATTCACTCAACCACTAAGCAACAGAAGTTTGAGAAGGAAGGCCCCTGTCTGCAGTCAAGCCGAACAACGCTGTTGCTTCTTTTCTAGAAAAGAAGATAACAATCCCAAAGATAGAAACGAGAGGAGAATGCTTTTGTGGAAAAGAAGGAAGTAGGCCCGATGTGATACTTACTCTTGAGCATAGGAGCCCCATTGGCTGTTGTCACGCTGATTCTGGATAAGTTTGTTTAAGTCGATAGCGTCGTCGAATTGGTCTGTTTCCGTTCTCGGATATGAGATGTATCCCTTGGTGTATAGCTGTTCGGCAATGTCCATGATTCGTTTGGACGACATTCGTAGATACTGGGCGCCCTTTTTTTGCAGTTCAACGGTCGTGAGTGGATATGGCTTGTATTTTGTGGTTTCCCTGACGTTAACAGCCCCAATTCTAGGGCTATTATTGTCCATGCAGCCCTCTAGGAGCAAAGTAGCAGCCATTCGATCGAACAAATGGCCGCGTTCCCAGGTAAACTTGACGTTTTTGTTATCCTTCTTCACCATCAGGTCAATGTACCAAAACTCCTCGGGGACAAAGTTCCGCACCTTGTTGTACCTGTCAACCACAAACCCCAATGTAGGGAACTGACATGGCCCATAAGACACTATAATGTTACTTCTGTTGTTGCCGTTATTATTACCGCCTTCCTGCTGTCGTTCATATGCTTGTAGACGGTCCTGCAGTAACAGGGTCTGAAACCGAGTAAACACCGACCCGGTTCGTAGATCGAGCTCTATACGAGCCTCTACAGCATGCACTTGGTTCATGTCCAGATCAGCTGGCCTCAGAGCAGCCTGTCTCAAATGACCTGGATCAACATTGTTGAAGATGGCCCGTTTTATGTCTCCATCCCAAAAACTTCGATTGGCATTTCTGGCTACCCTGGCAATCTCGTATCCAATGTGTTCACCTTCCCTATCACAATCCGTCCAAATAAACAGCTTGCTGGCTCGTCTGCCTTCGGTCTCTATGTTCTGCACAATCTTCTTGCAACGGTCCGGCGTCCGCGTTACCAAACTCGCTCCAAAAAGCTCCTCCGGTTCACAACTCCTCCAATTCCTATACGAGGCGTCGAAATCAACCTCCATCAAATGGCCCGAAACCGAAGTCACAGTCACATCGCTCGGGCCCCAGGCCGGAAAATTGAAATTAATGTCATAGTTCTTCACATATCGCTCGCCCTGAATGTCTCGACGCCGTACACTCCCTCCACCAAGCGCCTGAGCCACCGCTTTTGCAATTGACGGCTTTTCCGCCACACATAGTACCCTCATCCTCTAGCCTCCATCGCACTCTCTCCCGACGCGTACACTATTTCATTAACAGACAATAAATGTACGCGTCGTGCGCGCGCACCTTCGCTAAAGCCCTCTCCACCTCTTCCACAGCATTGATCCAGTATGGTATTAACAAGTTATCCTTCCTTTCTATATCGTCTAATATACTCTTCTTTTTCCGGAAAAAAGAAGCAAAAAGCGTTGTTCCGCTCCGCAGAAGGCCAAACCTCGGAGAAATCGAAGCAAAGACGTTGTTCAGCTGCGATACCCAAACCTCGACGAAGCCGATCCAGGGGGTCTGGGGGTTTGCACCCCGGATAGCAAGTATATGGTTAACTGTATTCTTCTTTTTCCAGAAAAAGAAGCAAAAAGCGTTGTTCCGCTCCGCGGAAGGCCAAACCTCGGAGAAGCAAAGCGAAGACTTCCGCTTTCGCGGACAGTTCGTGTAGCCAAACCTCGGCGAACGTGCCCTCAGAAAAACAACCAAAACTGGTCGGAGATATAGCTAGGCGAAGCCGATTTTAGGGGATGGAGGCGTGCTCCGGAAGCAATTGTATGATTCGGGTTGTTTTGTTGAATGGGACGTCAAGCGTGCATATATGCAGAGGGATCGGAGATCGATCTAATCCCCTGACTATTTTATGCAGAAGACGTTACATTGTCAGATCGAAGTTCAGGGGTAACTCTAGTTTGCTTTCTGAGTTTGTGTTTTGAATGGCGTTTTATTTGCAACGAGTTGTTTATGGAGATATAAGTAGCTGTCAATCAATTATAAGGGAATAGGGTTCGCTAATAATTAAGTCCGAGCTGATCCGAACGGGATTTTTCGTTGAACGGCATGCAAGCACATACGGAAAACCAAGCTGATTGTCTGTTTTATACAGTAGCTGCGACGCGAGTCATGGAGTACGAAGTCGGCACCGACGGTTGGACGCGCTAATCCGGAAAATAGCTAGCTTACTATAGGTGTAACCAGTTAGCCGTTCCACCTAGATGATCTGCACACGACGATCATGACGTATGGTATGATGGCGATAGAAGGTTCGATCGCATTCAGGTAGAACACTATGGTTGGCCAGATATGGCTACACATGTGGTTCGAGTCAGCAGACCCGACCCCTGAGAACCAAATCAGTGGTTTTGTTGACTCATCTATCATCCACCTCGTATACCCAGTCTCGGGACGAGCGGGAGGATGCATGCATGCAACACAACGTGCATCTGTCCCTTGTCCACAGCAGTAATTAAACGCACATCAAACCCATGACACTTGCCGAAGGCCTTTTCAATATCCGGAGGCCGTGCAGCTGATCTGCATCGGCGGTTGCCCGTTTCCCCTCCATCCGCAGATCACTCCCTCTGAGACAACTCCACAAAGAATTTTCTAGCCAGGGGGTCTAAATCAACCGTCAATCAATCCTAACTTGGTATCTTTTCCCCAACACAACGCTCTCAATACACATGACACTAGAAATGGCAATCATTCGTTCGGCAATATCCTTTTTTATTTTTTCAGAAAAAGAAGCCAAAAGCGTTGTTCCGCTTCGCGAAAGGCTAATTCTTAGACCCAAACCTCGGCAAGGCCGACCCAAGGTGATTCGCCTAACCCAGATTTGTTTTCTGGGGCAAGCCCCCAGACCCCCAGGGCTCGCTTCGCTCGAGGTTATGGGCAGTGTTCAATTGTTCTATTAGTTGAAGCCTCGCAGACCTGGCCCCCTGCAATCCTAACCCAGTAGTAGGTTTTCTGGGGGCACGCCCCCAGTCCCCCAGGGCTCGCTTCGCTCGAGCTATGGGTAATATGTTTTTTCTTCTATTCGACGAAGCCTCACAGAGCCACGGGGGTGCAGGGGCTAGCCCCCTGCAAAACACAACCCAGAACTGTATTTTCTGGAGACACGCCCCCAGACCCTCAGGGCTCGCTTCGCTCGAGGTTATGGGCACGCATTCGATGAAGCCTCGCAGAGCCATGGGGGTGCAGGGGGCTGCCCCCCCCCCCTGCAAACCTAACCCAGAAGTGATATTTACCAAGAAACTATTAGCCATTGCTTTGCTTCACGGAACAGAAGTCTGTACTCCAGTTTCGGCGAAGCCGACCCAGGGGGTCTGGGGGCGTGCCCCCAGAAATCAATCGATTCGTAGGGTTTAGTTAGTTGATAGAAGAAATAAAGTTAAATTATATTACACATTAGGGTGGGGTGGTTGGGTAGTAGATATAAATAAGAATGCACATGAGAGGGAGTTAGACACGCAGGTTGCTTTGGAAGATTGTTTCGTTTGATGGTGGATAAACGAACTTGCGCGAGGGCAATGGCTGGTTGTATATGCGTGTGTGTCGTGGCAGGTGGTATTGTGATGTGGACGATGTGCGGTGGTGGCGCATGTTAAACGATGAGTATCGGGGGATGGTTGGTTGCGAGTTGCTGTTGTTGTTGGTAGTGAGATTGTGATGCACCGATTGGCTCTTGATCAGCGACCGACGTGCCTGCGTTGTGTAGTTATTGAGGATGTCTATCTTCTCCTCCTCGGCCTCGTCAAACGAAAGGTCGTCGTCGTCTGCTGCTGCTGTGGGAGAATTGGCTTCAAACTCCTCGTCCAGAGAGTACGGACTGTCGGGAGCGGTGTAGTCGATGGAGGGCGGCACGTTGAGCACCACCAGCGTGTTGGCCTTTACCTTTATCACTGAACCCATGGCTGGCTATGACAGATCAGGCACGGGCGGGGTGTCCAGTCTATTTATACAGAGCTGATGGGATCCTTGTCCTGTCAGCGATGGGCGGTGCGGATCACTTGCCGGAACCGTCCATGGTTACTTTTTTTCGTCTGCTGCGGCGGCTGATGCGAGATCGGGTACATCATAATGGCAGCTCCAGACGGACCCTTGTCCCAGCGGCGCTACCGCACCCGTCCTGCGATTGCCTTGCCTCGCGTGATGTAATATATAGCACATGATTTTCCATCCGCTGGAAACCGCAACCCGGTGTCCGTGGTGCCGGCCCTTTGTTTACCTCTTATGGGTCGCACCCACGGCCCCGGGCCAACATCAACGTTTATTATGTTGTCCATGTATCACCGCTCTCTTTTGGGCCACCAAACAAAGCCGCGCGCAACGCGTGCGGCTCACGCATGATTGATGCATCGATCCATTGTGCCTGAATCCAATCGTCAGGCGGGGATCGAGACGACGACGAGAGGCGATTTGAGGCGGCGGTGTGCGATGGGCTGTTGGAGGCGATCGAGCAGCGCCAGCTCAATTTGTTTTCCCCTTCAGGAACAGCCCTCGAGAGCTTCTGGTGGACGGGAGCCACGCCCCCGGTATCACCTAGTGTATTTTATGTGGCGAAGATCGTCGCCCGACCCAACCAAACGGGCAATATAAAGTTAATATTTGTTTCAAGTAAATTCCGACACGCCGGTGCCTGCCACCAGGCAAAGACTGGTTATGGCAGAATTAAAGCGAATACTCCCCTTCGACCCTACAGACAGACGCAGTATCTACGAATACGACGCGAACGCACCTCGTGATGCATACGCTCGCCCGCCATTGTCTGTAGCCTATGCATGCGCATGCATCCGGTGACTGCAGGTCGCCACCATGCATAAATCTGCACTACTATTGCATAGATCCCCAATTAACCCCACAGATTATATAACCATCTCATCTATTTTCCTCCTTCCCCTTTTGTCTCAACCCCTCGCACATCACCCTATACTCAACACTCTACACTTCTCAAACCCACCCATCAGAGTCGACTGACTCTGCAAAACAGGATAGCGACCAATAATTAACTGTTTCTTGGAGGCACGCCCCCAAACCCCCAGGGTCGGCTTCGCCGACATTTGGGTACAGACGCGAAGCAGAGTAATGGCTAATAGTTTCTTGGTAAACATCACTTCTGGGTTAAGTTTACTAGCCCCCTGCACCCCCGTGGCTCTGCGAGGCTTCGTCGAATAGAAGAAAAAACATATTACCCATAGCTCGAGCGAAGCGAGCCCTGGGGGACTGGGGGCGTGCCCCCAGAAAACCTACTACTGGGTTAGGATTGCAGGGGGCCAGCCCCCTGCACCCCCGTGGCTCTGCGAGGCTTCGTCGAATAGAAGAAAAAACACATTACCCATAGCTCGAGCGAAGCGAGCCCTGGGGTCTGGGGGCGTGCCCCCAGAAAACCTACTACTGGGTTAGGATTACAGGGGGCCAGCCCCCTGCACCCTCGTGGCTCTGCGAAGCTCCATCGAATAGGAGAATTGAACACTACCCATAACCTCGAGCGACGCGAGCCCTGGGGGTCTGGGGGTGTGCCCTCAGAGAACACCACTTCTGGTTTAGGATTAGAGAGGCGTGTTATTCTGCAAGGCTTGAATAAATAGAAAGAATGAATCATTTTCCATGAGTGAGCCAAACTCCGGGTTTGGCTTATCCGAGGGTTGGGTGGCGTTAAGCAAAATATTGATCTTCTGCGAGACGGAACAGCGCTTTTTGCTTCTTTTTCCGGAAAAAGAATAATGGTATCAATTGGTCAGAACAACTATTTGACACATTTGTGGAAAGCATATTTCTAAGCAAGACGAGAAATATGCCGATCCGTTCAATTCGCCACGAATCCCTAAGGAGTTAGGACAAAGTCTTTGATCCCTCAAACAAGAAATCAATATAATACTACTATTGCACTAATCACAAAGTGTTTCAAGAACAAAATATAGCCACTTCTGCCGAATGAAATGATATGTTTTCACCAAACCACTCGCATAGGTCGGTTTTTAGCCCAGTCCCCGGCGAAGCCGACCCAGGGGGTCTGGGGGCGTGCCCCCAGGAAACTTCTGGGTTAGGTTGGCAGGGGGCCAGCCCCCTGCACCCCCGTGGCTCTGCGAGGCTTCATCGAATACATGCCCATAACCTCGAGCGAAGCGAGCCCTGGGGGTCTGGGGGCGTGCCCCCAGAATCCAGTCTTCTGTGTAGCTCTTTGGGTCCTTTTAAAATGTTATACTGGGTTAGGATAGGCCCTGGTTCTGCGAGGCTTAAACGAACAGAACACTACCATAGCCTCGAGTGAAGCGAGCCCAGGGGGTGTGAGGGCATTCCCCAGAAACCACTAGTGGTTAGTATTTGTAGGGGCCTTGTCTGTACACAGCTCTGGAGAATCCGACGCTGTGAGCGGTTTTCAGGGGTTAACCTGGATGTTTGGGATAGGGTTGACGAAGCGACCGCCGGAAGCGGAAAAGATAGTGGAGGAGTCGCTGACTGAATCGAGTCTGTCGAGGAGGTAGGCGGTGTTGAATGCAATTTCGGAGATTGTGACCTTGAAGGGGTACACGACCTCGTTGAACTCGTTTCGCCGGGGGCCGCTGACGACGGGGTCGACGCGGATCCGGTAGGTCAGCTCCTTGTTCTGGATCGTGCGGTCCTCACCCGGGTTCCAGCTTTTGTGGATGCGCTGGGCACGGCGGATCACGGGCAACGGCAGGTTCTGGCACCTATCCAGCCCAATGGAGATCTGGACCACGATCTGCGTGAACTCGTCGTCTTCGCTCATCTCAACGATCGTTTCATAGCCACCTGCGCCACTGGCACGCCACACGCTCGACGGGCCGACGAGAAAGCTCGAGCTCGGACAGCTGTTCCGGTTGCGCGCAGTGCACACGTAGCACGTGTCCAGCCAGTAGTTGCGGTTGTTCAACAGCTCATTATCGGGTGTAAACACCCTGACCAGTACGCCTCGGTTGTTGTTGCTGCAGCTAACCGTCTGGTCGCCTGCAGACCGATTACCAACAAACTGCCGTACCTTGTGCTCCATCACGCCCTCCGCCAGCTCGTTCATCCCCCGACAGACAGCCAGCAGCGAACACACGGTCCGCGAATCGCAGTGATCCAGGATCGTGTACTGTATCTCCAACGGCAGCTTCGCAAAATTAAACATTTCTCCACATTGACAAACAAACCTGTTGATGACCAAGACTCGGAAGTTCTTATCTCCTGCAGCTCCCGCTTATCAAATATCAATCCGTGCTGTAATATACCCCGGGACGGGATATACTCCAATTATAAAACCGACTTCATGTCCCTTGGGCAAGCCCAATCTTCCTGGGGGCTTCTACGTAGCTAAAAGATGCTTTTGCTACGAGATAACCCCCAGGACCTGCACCCTGGGTCTTGCTTTGCTCAATTGCAAGTCCCCTGGTTTTTTTTGGGGGCACGCCCCCAGACCCCCCAGGGCTCGCTTCGCTCGAGGCTATGGGTAAGTCCAATTCTTCCTATTTGTTGAAGCCTCGCAGGATCACTGGGCTGGCGCCCTGCAATTCTAATTTGAGTTTGTTTCTTGGGGGCACGGCCCCCAAACCCCTGGGCCGGCTTCGCCGCGGTCTGGGTGAAAAAGGCTTTATATAGGCTGAGCAGTTTTTTTGCTTTTTCACTGGAATCTGGGGTCAGTTGGGTTAATACTATTTTTTAACGAATCTCTGTACGTATTGCTCAAGAGAACAATTGTTCTAGGATACAGAAGCCTGTTCCATGCTCCACCTCAGTGAAACCAACCAGGGTGTTGGAGGCTAGCTCAAGAAAGGAATTGATCTAAAGGATTTCACAGAAAGATCCATGCTCAGAGCTCAGCCTGGAGGTTTTGACCGTGTCTCAAGAAATGACTAGGTCTAACCTCTTGCAGAGGGCTGTATTATACCCAAATCTCGGCGAAGCCGATCCTGGGGGTTTGGGGGCTTGCCCCCAAGAAATGAGTTCATCAAGCGTTTCACAAAACATTACTCCATGCTCAAAACTCGGCAAAGCCGACTGTGGAGGTTTGGTGGCGTGCCCCCAAGAAAACAGCTGATGTGTGTGGGGGGAAGATTGATAAATTAATTAAATAGGGGGTGATTACTGGGATTTCTTTGATTTTTCTAAACGTTTGTTAGCGGTGGACTTTGTTTCGGTGCCGAGGAGGTAATCCCACCAGCGGAAGGAGGATGCATAGTTGCCGACGAAGTGTTTGTGGTGTTCGTCGTGGTGTTCTGCGCCGGACCAGAATGGCACGAAATGACGCAGGGACCAAGGGAAGTCATAGCCAGAGTGGGAGTCGATTGCCTGTAGCAGGCGGCACATGAGCCAGCAGAGCACCGTCACCAGGTGCACCTCGGTAAAGAGGCTGAGGAGCAAGGGGCTCCCGACGGTGCCTGTTCCCGTGAAGGCGACCTCAACCGGGTGGGCATATTCTGCGGTCAGACCGAACGGGGCCGCATATTTGTGGTGCTGTTTGTGGATCCGCTTGTACAGCAGCTTGCTGTGCAGCGCTCGGTGGCCCCAGTAATGCCAGGTATCCTCCATGACCAGGAAGGCTCCCAATTGAGCCAACACGGTCGTCAGAGGGGGGAAGGGCAGTGTATACTTGATGCCGAAGAACTGGCAGATTGGGTGGAAACCGAAGATGGGCACCGCCTCCACAAATGTGTGAGCCAATAGAACCGAGCGCAAGCATTCCCAGTAGTCTGCGTTGGTCGGGATCTTGGTGTCCTGGATCTTGTATTTGCGGAAGTAGGGGATCCGATCAATCAGCAGCCACGGGAAGGCACGGCCAAAGTAGAACGCCTCGTGCCACACCAGAAGCAACAGACCAGTAGCTAGCAAATCATTGTTCATCCACGAGTAGTAGCTCGCCCACAGTCTCTCCAGCACGTTCAATGGCTCCACGGTGCTGACCCCAAAGGCAGTCCCGCTCCCGAAATACGTCGTCTGGTTGCTCTCCATGTCTCCAGGTTCTTTCTCAATCACATCCTCTGTCTCTCTCTCCCCGTCTTTATATAGTCTTTGATCTCAGCGCCTCGCTCGCGTCCGTCGTACTTTCAGTGGTATGATTTGCGTCAGCCGCACCTTATCGTCCCTCGTACATATCGTTTAGCCGAGAAAACGATCAACCCGATGAAAACGATGAACTTGTGCGGTTCTGTTTTTTTCCTGCGGGCACGCCCCCAGACACCCTGTGTCCGCTCCGCGGATTATGGGTAGGGTGTTCTTGTAACTTTCATAGTTCTGTTCTTTCTGGGGGCACGCCCCCAGACCCCCTGGGTCCGCTTCGCGGATTATAGGTAGGGTGTTCTGGCAACTTTCTCGGTTCTGTTTTCCTAGGGGCATGCCCAGGGGTCCCCTGGGTCCGCTTTACGGATTATGGGTATGGGACAATCTGGGAAACGGAATAATGCTTTACTCCTTTTTCTGGAAAAAGAAAAATAATAATGTAAAGGTGCTTCCTGAGGCATGCCCTCAGACTTCTATGTCGGCCTCGCCGAGATGTTGGGCATAAAATATTCTTATTCGACTTGATACGAACAGGTTAGAAATGGTAAGGGGCACAGTCCTGCCGGATCAGATAATTAACTAACTATAGCGACCAGAAAATAAAGATCTAAGTTAATTAGTTTCGGCCGATTTCGGCGGAACCGGGAAAAAAGGTGAAACATACATGAACCGGTAGCCGATCAGGAACATCGGTATGTGGGTTTCGGTTGGTTTGACAGACGCAAGCTTAATTTAATCAATTCATTAGCATCAACACCAGTCTACTTTGTAGGTATTTCCCTCAGTAACCAATTTGAATTGAACTGAATAATCATGTTCCGGTTTGTTGAACGTGTGAGGTTAAAACCATCAAGTCACCTTCATATTGAACAACCAATCATTTATATACAATGAAGTCTGATCGCAAGCCGTCGGAATGCAGTTATCAGAGCAGAGGTACAATGAGAAAACCACTGGGTCTAGAGAAGGGAGAGGAGGCGTTTCTCAAAAACTCTGCATAAGCATCCGAGTTGTAGAAAAAATGTCATCATAGGATTTGATGACTGTGTTGATGGTTCTTGAAGATTTCACTGAATGTGCTGATGACGGAAGTGAAAGGAAGCTTAAAAATACCCTACTCGACAGTAATAACGTGTGTATGATCGATCATTTTTCGATTTTAATCCGGTAAATTGATTAACTTGAAACCCAAGTTGCAAGCTTACACGAGCTGCAATAATGTATATCCCTTAGCTAACTCCCTTCAATGTACTGTATCTAATTCTGGGACACACATCCAGGTCCTAGCCCTGAGCTCGGTCGGTCTACTTCACTGACGCCCACCTGCAGCCCAGTTGGCATGCCCCAGAGGTAATTTAAATGAGAGAAGAAACTGTTTGCATGTAGAACACGGCGAAGCCGACCTAGGAGGCCTGGGGTATGCCCTCAGAAATAACTGAAGTGAGACAAGAAACTGTTTTTTCGCAGAACTCGGCGAAGCCGTCCCTGGGGGTCTGAGGGCGTAATAACTGAAGAGAGAAAAGTAACTCTTTAAGCACAACTCGGCGAAGCCGACACCGAGTATCTGGGCCTGTGTGCCCCCAGAAATGAGTGAAAGGAGAAACTGTTTTTACCCATAGCTCGGCGAACCGACCCTGGGTGTCTGGGGGCGTGCCTCCAGTAGTTCTAATAGAATTGTCATTGGTTATCGATATATTAAAATGGGAATTGAGGAGCTCCTCAAGATAATGTCGGATGTTTTAGCCGACGTTCGGGCAAAATACCGGGTGCACGTGATTTGGAGGTCACGTGGATGTGTCTAGCGCGGGGTGATTGGCGAAATAGTTGGTATTGGAAGTTCGGGTTATTTTCTCTTGGTACGACGCTAGGTTTGGTGTATCGTTGTGGTTGATTGGGTAATGCTGTGTCGGTTTTCACGTTTGACGGCTGCACGGGGTGTGCCCCGTGGCCTTGGTCGAGGGATTAGGCAGCAGAGGCTCTACAGTGCCGATTCAACTGGCAGCAGCAACGCCGGTGCCGAGAAATCTGCTGGATTCTTTGTGGCCGGGGCTGCTGTGGCGGGCGGTGCCATGTGGTTGACTAGGAAGGAGAAGAAGGTGGTGGAGGTTGAAGGTGGGGGTCAATTCCCTGAGACGTCGACATCGCCCTTGGGGAGCTTGACTGCACCAAAGTACGGGTCTGCTGAGGAACAAAAGCAGGCTTTCAAGGAGATTGTAGAATACATTGGTGAGGAGAACACCACTACGTCGAAGGATACTTTGGATGACCATTCGGACACGTATTGGTCGACGCATCATGCAAAGGACGACGAGAGACCGTCGTTGGTGGTCTATCCCGGGTCGACGGAGGACGTGTCTGCAATTGTGAAGATTGCGCACAAGTACCGTGTTCCAGTGACCCCGTTTTCTGGCGGCACCTCTTTGGAGGGCCATTTCACGCCGTCGTTTGGTGGCGTGTGTCTTGATTTCACCCGAATGGACAAGATCATCTCGATCCACAAGGACGATCTGGATTGTGTGGTGCAGCCTGCTGTTGGATGGGAGTCGTTGAACGAGGTTCTGGATGACTATGATCTCATGTTTGGTCCTGACCCGGGCCCTGGAGCGCAGATTGGTGGAATGATCGGTACGTCCTGTTCAGGTACAAATGCAGCACGCTATGGTACGATGCGCGACAATGTGCTCAATCTGACGGTAGTCATGGCTGACGGGACTGTCATCAAGACGAGACAGAGACCTCGCAAGTCCTCAGCTGGGTACAACCTGACGGGAATGTTTGTTGGTAGCGAGGGTACGCTGGGCATTGTGACCGAGGCGACACTCAAGCTCCATCCAAAGCCTAAGAACCTATCTGTGGGCGTTGTTTCGTTCAACACGATCAAGGATGCGGCAAACGTCGTCGCCGAGGTCGTCCAACGAGGATTGCAGGTTGGGGCCGTCGAACTCCTGGACGACGAGCAATTGCGCGCCATTAACAAGGCTGGAACGACGGGAAGAACCTGGAAAGAGACCCCGACTCTGTTCTTCAAGTTTGCCGGAACAGAGGCCATGGTGGAGGACCAGATCAAGCACGTTGGCGAGATCTCAAAAGAACATGGGTCCACGGACTTTGACTTTGCCCGTGACGAAACCGAGCGCGAGGAGCTGTGGTCTGCACGAAAACACGCTCTTTGGAGCGCAATCGAATGTCAGCCAAAGGGATATCACGCCTGGACCACGGATGTTGCCGTTCCCGTGTCGAGAATGGCCGAAATCGTGTCTGACACCAAACAGGACATTGTCAAGAACGGCCTGTTCGCAACTATTGTCGGCCATGTTGGTGATGGAAACTTCCACGCCATCATTGTATACGATCCAAAGACCCAGCGTAAGACGACTGAGGAGGTCGTTGATCGAATGGTCAAACGTGCTCTCCAAGCCGAGGGAACCTGTACTGGAGAACATGGTGTGGGCATCGGCAAGAAAGGCTACCTCGAACACGAGGTGGGCGTCCCAACAGTCGACGCCATGAGAAGACTCAAAAAGGCATTCGACCCTCTATCAATCCTCAACCCCGACAAGGTTGTCACTGTCAACTCTGACCACGTCGAAGAACATAACTAGTACATTTCATTCTTGTATAGCAACCTCTTGAAAGACAGAACAACGCAATAAGTTCACGCGATGAATTGTTTCTGGGGTCACGCCCCATACCTCCAGGATCGGCTTCGCCGAGCTATAGGTAAATCCCAGGTTTCTAGAAGTCGATGTTCATGCTACAAACCGTCTTCTGGGGGCTCGCCCCCAGACAACTGGGTTAGGTTTGCAGGGGGCCAGCCCCCTGCACCCCCGTGGCTCTGCGAGGCTTCAACGAATAGACCTTTACCAATAACCTCGAGCGGAGCGAGACCTGGGGATCTGGGGGCGTGCCCCCAGAAAACACCCCTTCTGGGATAGGATTGGAGGACACGAGCCCCTGCATTCCCGTGGCTCCGCAAGGCCTTGACAACTGGGAAAATGATCCCCAGCGAAACGAGGCAAGGGTTCTGGGGCGAGGGTGAGTGACGATTCATGCAATAAGGTTAATGGTCATTTGAGAGTATATACATTAATTTGATCATCTAAATTCGTAACATTCGGAGCGACCAGAGTCGGGCACGTGGGAGAGTTCAAGTTGTTGGAACTTGTCAGATTTTTGGTGAAAGTAAAAGCCGGATATTGACCCGTTGAGCTGATCAAAGCAGATGTAGTAAAAGCCCGCGTACGATGCGCCGTGAATATCGCGGACCGTGTAATCGGGGACCAAAAAGCATTCCTTCCACCGCATGTAGATGTGTTCCTGTTGATCGAAGTTGTGATGCACGTAGTTGGGGTCCTTGGCCTGGTTGGAAATTGTCCTCCACGGCGCAAACCGCGACCAGTGGGCTATGTCTGTCTTTGCACTGGCGCCCCATTCCTCTCTCTTTGTGAAGAACGAGTATTTCGGCGATATCATTTCGCCCTCAAAGTACGTGATCAGGGTCGGATGATCCTCCGTCAGGCCCTCTATGCGCAGATACCCGCAGATAAACGCACTCTCCATGTCCACGGCCTTGATCTCTACGTTCACCTCATGTGTCGACCGGCCGGACTGCTGGGAGCCGATAAACGTGCTGCCCGGCCGCAAAAACGACGACCTCAGCGCCGGTCGCTGTCGGTTCTTTGCAAAAAAGTCATGTTCATAATAGTCTTCGTCCGTCTCCTCAGTCATCAAATCGTCCTGGTTGTGGTTCGTCGGCGTGGTGTCTCCCCCACTGCCCTCGGTACCGACAGGGTTAGCAGCATTAACAATAGTCTCGTCAGTAGTAGTTTTCTTTTGCTTCCCCAGCGCCACCCGCCTAAACTCCATCGCCTTGGCTGGCGTGCTGTTCGCGCTGGGCTCTCGTTCTGTCGATGGCATGTTTTCTCCTCTTCCTCTCCCGATCCGTCGGTCTTATATATAATTAATTTTTATTCTAGATAACCACCCACGTTATCGCCATCAGTCCGAAATCTCCCACCATCCGCATACCCCTCTAAACGTTTGGCCACTTATACCTCCGCCCCCCCCCCTGAATTCCCTTTGAGGCTCTCTTGGCTACTACAACTGCTACCGCTGATTTTTCTGGGGGCGTCCCCCAGACCCCCTGGGTCCGCTTCACAGAAATGGTGGTCTAAGTAGCTTGGTTGTCGACAGTAATTAATGCACTATTCTGCTTTTCTTTGACGTTTCTGTAGGCGATGAGACTTGCATATGACACACAGATGTTTTCTGGGGCACGCCCCCAGGCCCCCTGGGTCCGCTTCGCGGAAATAGTGGTATAAGTGACTCTAATTGGGCATCGCCATTTTTTTTTTTTTTTTTTTTTTTTTTTTTTTTTTTTTTTTTTTTTTTTTTTTTTTTTTTTTTTTTTTTGTTTTTTTAGGACTGATTTTTCCGGGGGGCATGCCCCGGACTCCCTGGGTCAGGTTCATGGAAAGGGTATAAATGGCCTATTTGAGCTTTTGTTGTACCTAATTTGGAATTTTGTCTGATTGATTGATTGATTATTCTATTTATTATAGAGTTGCCGAGAGAAACTCGCCCGGAGGTTGTAACTCGGAATAAGTCTACGTAGACCATGCCTTGGAATTCTTTCTTGTTTTGGCCTTCCGTGGGGCGAGAGAGGTGCATAAGACACTACTCCACTTGTAACTACCACTGATTTTTCTGGACACGCGTCCAGAACCCTGGGTCCGTTCTGCGGAAGGGTGGTATAGTTGTCATAATTGGCTTGCAATTAATATATTATTCTAGCGCGACTAATTTTATTTTAATTTAATTATAATTAATTTCTAAAACTGTAAAATAACGTACTAGACCTTCAGATGTATAAGTACCAGTATTTTTGCATCTACCCATATGAACATGCGTCACACTATAGCTATAACTATATATTTAACGTCCCATTTCTCTATTGCTATATACTACGCGGCCGATGTCTTCTTTTTCTGGAAGAATAAGCAAAAAGCGTAATTCTACTTTAATTGTCAAAGTCTAGTTTTTATCAGTCACTTGGCGAAGCTGTCCCCGGAGGTTTGGGCGCGCCCCCCAAAAAAGGCCTAACTTTTATACATTTTTTAGCTGTTTTTGTATTAAAATACATTTTCAGAAAAGAAGCAAAAACCGTAGTTATATTTATACAAGTCCGAGGTCTTGACCCGCAATTCGGCGAAGCCGACCCCGGGGGTTTGGGGGTGTGCCCCCAAGACAACCAAGGCGAAGCATACCGGATATGTGGAGGGCATGTCCGCAGAAAACCAACTCAAGCAGGCATTTGCATGTTGGTGTGTGGTTTTGTGTGAAAGGGGGTCCGGGGGGAGTGTGATTACCCGGATCGGAGCACCCCACGCGCGCGGTAAAAAACCGGGCGCCTATCGCCGACAGGTTACACGGCACCCCTCAGTGAAAACCCGCGTCAGCTAAAGCTTTACTCGGGCATAGAGATACATATTAAGACTGGAGAATCCGTCTTGACACATTCATCGTTGATATCTCTTCTATTTATACAGCATGGCCGACGTTGACGCGCACATTGTTGAGCTCCCGGAGCACCACGACCCTAACCGAGCGCTGAAGGACGTGCTGGCAGGCACCTGCGGAGGCATTGCCCAGGTGCTGTCTGGTCAGCCCTTCGACACGACCAAAGTGCGTCTCCAGAGTGCCCCGGAAGGCACGTACGACGGAGCGATGGACGTGGTCAAAAAGCTGATCCGGAACGAGGGCTTCGGCGGCTTCTACAAAGGCACCCTGACCCCGCTGGTGGGCGTGGGTGCGTGTGTGTCCATCCAATTCGGCGTCAACGAGTTCATGAAGCGAACCCTGACCGCGCAGAACAAGGCCAAGGGCCTCCAGGACGCCACTCTCGACAGTAAGCAGTTTTTCACGTGCGGCGCAGCCGCCGGCCTGGCCAACGGCTTTTTGGCGTCCCCTATTGAGCACATTAGAATTAGGCTTCAGACGCAGACCGCCGAGCCATTGCTCTACAAGGGGCCCATAGACTGTGCCAAACAGCTCTACCAAGGCGGCGGCCTCACCCACGGCATCTTCCGCGGCCTCATGCCCACTCTGCTCAGAGAGGGCCTCGGCATGGGCGCCTACTTCATGACCTTCGAGGCGCTCGTCAAGCGCGACGTCCAGACTAACAACATCACCCGTGCTGACATCCCCGGCTGGCGTCTGTGTCTCTACGGCGCCGGCGCCGGCTGGGCCATGTGGTTCGCCGTCTACCCTATCGACGTGATCAAGTCCCGTCTCCAGACCGACCAGGTCGCCAAGTCCCAGCAGGTCTACAGGGGCTCCTTTGACTGTCTCAAGCAGATCATCCAAAAACAGGGCGCCAAGGCCCTCGTCCGAGGCTTCACCCCAACCATCATCAGAGCCGGTATCGTCAACGCCTGTACATTCTACTCCTTCGAAACCGCCATCAGCATCCTCGGCTAAAACCTCATGACGAAAAAAACGAATAGACCCGCCTTTCAACAGAGGCCCATAATGTCCATAAAATGCAACCCCTGTTCATTGGTACTCCCCTTCTGCTCACGCCGTACGTCCCGCGGTATAGGCATAACCCAGTCTTCTACGGAGCACAAGTAGAAAAAGAATAACTCGATTGTTTTTTGGGGGCACGCCCCCAAACCCCCTGGGTCGGCTTCGCCGAGATGTGGGTAAAACATGACTTGTTGAAGTGAACCCATGCTTAGTATGGTTCTCTAGAGTACAGGAGCTGTTGGATCAATGCCCCGCTTCGCGGTGGTTAGGATAGGTTAGAGCTTTTGTCGAAAAAGAATAGCTCGATTGATTTTTGGGGGCACGCCCCCAAACCCCTGGGTCGGCTTCGCCGAGGTGTGGGTAAAACACACTTGTTGAAGCAGATCAATGCGTTGTAAGGTTCCCTAGAATGTAAGGGCCTGGATGAAACGATCTTTGTTTTTTTTTTTTTTTTTTTTT